>QVRM01007006.1:490000-562605 GCA_003439945.1 Dermanyssus gallinae | reverse complement strand
TCAGTCAGTCTCGATCGTTTCTCATACGCTTAACATGACAGCTCGCTTGCTGTCAGGGTGCTGTTCGGGTGCTGCTGCCGCTGGGCAGATTCGACAAGCGGCTGCGACCCAGCGGCGAGCGGACGGCCAGAGCGACCGAACCGACCGAGAACGCCGACTGAACTCTGCAGAGATCAAATAGAGCGTTCTGGTCTATGAGGAGATGAAGGTGTTGGAATCCGCCCGCGCGTAGCCTGGCGGCCCCGTAGCCGACGTAGCAACATCGCCGGTATCGCGATAGAGAGAGAGGCCATAGAGGCCTGTAGAGCATTCGCGAGCGATAGAGAGAGGCCATAGAACGTTAGAGAGCGATAAATATAGAGAGAGGCCAGCCATCCACAGCCACATCGTGGGGCTGGCCTGCGGCGGGCCGACACGGTTCATGCAATCGTTGGTTCGTCCGTCCGTCCTTGCTTCCATCCCTTCATCCATCTGATCAACTGCTGAGACTGCTGCGTCTGCCATGGGTTCCTGGGTGACAGTATTCTTCTTTTTCTTCTTCTTCTTCTTCACTGTTTTATTCCTCTTCGTTTTCTTCTTCATATGTTTTCTCCTCTTCCTTCTTTTTCGTCGGCTTCTCCTTTTCCTGCTTCTTCGTCGTCGTCTTCATGTTCGCTGTAGTACAACGATAACGAAGACTAGCTACGTCGACGACGGCTACTACTACTACTACTACTACTACTGCAACTGCAGGCCAAAGGAAAAAGGAAAACAACGAGAAACAAGATGATGGGAGACTTAAGACGACCGACGCGTGAGAAGCAAAATAAATTTCTTCCAGACGAGAGTCTTCCTACCAGTACCACCACCAGCAGCATCACCAGCACCACCATCATCGCCATCACCGCTACGAACGGAAACAGCTAACTAGATTGAGCTGCAGAAGCAACGGCTGCAGCACCAATATCGCCGGGCGGGCACACGACGGCGAAGAACGTGGCGGGCATAGCCCAACAACGCTGTTCAACATCATGGATAGTAGTCAACAAGAAGGAACGAACGAACGAACGAACGAAGAAGACACTCCAGCAGTAGCTGGCTGCGAGAGAGAGAACAAAAGAGAAAAAACTGCTGCCGTAGAAGAACCAGTAGAAAAAGTGAAAGTATTCGTCAATGTGTTGCCATGATCGTCATCATCAACGACGTCGTCGTCGTCGTCCTGATGATGTAGTGGTCTTAGTTCTGTGACGCGCGTTCTGTTCTTGTCTGTGACCCTTAAATGAGACATCTCGTCTCCGGAAGAAGAAGAAAAAGAAGAAGTCGGGATGAGGATGCACGAAGAGGAGGAAGAAGACAAGAAGATCTCGTCAGAACCACCACCACCATCACCACAATAACCCTGGGCTTTGAGAGCAACTCGACATGTCACCGAGATGAGTAGCCTGCTCATCGAGAAGACGACCGACCTTACCCTCTATGTATTGCGTATTACGTTGAGGATGCATCTTGTTGCCTCGTGATCGTTTCTCTGCCTACTTTTTTTTCTCATGCTCATCTCCTCCCCCTGCCGCTCTCCTCCTTCCCCTCCTCCTCACCACCCCCTTTTTTTCTTTTTCTTCTTCTGCCGGCTGGTTGACTGGCGATTGCGGCCAATGCTACTGCTGGCCTACCGGAGGCCTGCAAAAGGCAACAGGACCAGCAGCCGCATCGTCGTGATGCGGCCGCTGGCAAACAGGCAACCCGCTGCCTCCATCGCCATCAGCAAAGTGGTGATCATCGGCAACACTATCATGTCTCTCTCTCTCTCTTTCTCTCTTTTCTCTCTTCCTTTATCTCTCTGCTTCTCTCTCGTGTCAAACAGGCCCAATAGACGAATATATAGAGATAGATGGATAGATAGATAGATATATAGAACAGGATAGACAAGCAGGCCAAAAGACATGCCAGTCAAGGCAGACACCAGCAAGCCAACGGATGGACCGACGAATACACAGCAAGCAGTTCGACAGGCCGGCCAACGAAGGCAGCACATGGTTGGTCAGGACCAAGAAGGCGTCGTCTTCGTCGTCGTCCTTCTCGTCCTGACGACTGAGGCTTTTCATTCACTCTCTCCGGAACCCGAAAGCTCTCCTGATTGAGACAATCTCGTCTGCTCATCCATTTACTCGCTCTTCGCGCATTCGCTCTCTCCTTAAGAAGGTGGCGAACCCGAGCCCAACAGCTTGAGCTGCGATTGGCTCTCCCTAGCCGCCTGCCTCTCTCTCTCTCTATCTCTCACTCTCGATTTCTCCTCCACTCGCTTGATCTCGAGTCCCGAGCTGAGATGAACAACGAGACGAAGAAGAAGAAGAAGACGAATACAACATGCATCTATTTTAGTTCGGCACATCCTGTCCTCGAAGCGGTCTCATCTCACGCCGTCGCGGTCCTACGTCGAGCCGCCAACGAACCTAGCCCAGCGGCGGCACGGTCGCCGACGACGACAACGACGGCATAACAACCACAACAACAACAACGATAGCAACGTCGAGCACAACAACCACAACAACAGCCAAAGCAACAGCAACAATAACAACGGCGGCGGCGGCGGCGACAACAACAACGGCAGCCCAACGACCGAAAAAAAGCAGAGAATAAACGGACTGACGCTTGCCAACGGGTGCGACTGGTGGCGGCAGCGCATTTGCCTTCTACGCGCCTACTACTCGCGATTGGCGATGCGCCTTTACGCGCTGCTACTGGCTGCCTGACTGGTTGGCAAGCCACACCAGACAAACTCATCGTACAGTGCCACTCAGCGTCATGCCATCGTCGTTGTTGTTGTTGTTGTTGTTGTTGTTGTGGCGGTTGATGTTGCTGCTGTTGTTGTAGCGGTTGATGCTGTTGTTGCTGTTGTTGTAGCGGTTGATGCTGTTGTTGCTGTTGTTGTAGCGGTTAATGTTGTTGTTCCCGTCTTTTTTGACAACGGAAACCTCGTCGAACTCGTTCCGAGCAAAAACGACACGTCTAGACTTTAAAAAAAACCGCTGCGTGCGCTGGCCTGCTTCTTTTCAGCAGTAATAATCATGATGGCCACCATCACATCGTCATCGTCATCATCATCATCATCATCATCATCACCGTCGTCGTCGTCGTCATTACAATCATTGACATAATCCTCCTCTGTTCCGACGACGACGACGAAGAACACAACGACGAAGAGCACGACGATAAGCAGCACAAAGTATTGGAAGATTGCCATCCTCGACGGTTTCATTGAGAGAATCACAAAGGCTGACGGGCTATCTACGGGCAGCCGCGCCAGAAAGCAAATCTATCACCTCCGAACAGAGCCGAAAGATTTACGCGCAGCTCTTGAACTAAACCTGCGATATCGGCCATTTGTTTTGTTGGTACGATCTACGTTTACCGTCCAGGCGACGTGCCCAGGCGACGTGTCAAGTCAAGTCGAGTGTATCTTTCTGTTCTACTATACTACGTCATAGAGACGCTAAGAAGGAGACGTCCCCCGTCGCTCCGCCCCCTGGTTCTGTCTGCCTCGTGCGTGCCGCCGACGCAACGACGTACCAAGAGGCTGATGTCAAACGATGTGACAAACTTCCCACCACAACAAAACGACGACCCAAGCCCACCCCACCTTACCCTACTCCCCACCCACTCGAAGAGGCAGCACAGCATAATGAGCAATTAGCTAATCTTAAGTGAGTTGACGGAAATGTCTATAATCGGGGACAAAAAAAAACATCCATTACTTGGTCCTGTTCGTTGTCATGCTCGTTGTCGTCGTCGTGCCGAGATGTGGAATGTCGAGCGTAGACGTCTAATCGGCAAACGGCCATCAGACGACGAAATCTGCCTCTATCGAGTTTTAGAGAGACAGAGAGAGAGAGACAAAACCGGACGACGACAACAATGACGGCGATGATGATGACGAAATCGTCTTGATCTCGTTCTCGACAACGCTGAACAACGATGACGACGACGACAACGACAACAACGAGAAACTACTTCGATAAGATCATCTTCATCGCGGTGACGGCGACCATTAGTCGGTATGCAGAATGAAACAGCACCAACGATACACCAGCGGCGACGTCTGGAAGACTTGAACTGTCCACCACCAGAATGAAGACGAGCACAACAACAACAACAGCAACAAGAACAGCCAGCAATAACAGCGACATCATCGTCATCATCATCACCCACCGTAGCAGCAGCAACAACAGCAGCAGCAGCAGCAGTAAGAACAGCAGAGGCTACGGCGGCTGCGGCGGTGGTAGATGCGTGTCAACAAGTACCATTTGTTAGGTCGAAGTATGGGGGGGGGTCTAAAGAGGGCTACGCCACCAGACTAGCAGGATGCTGGCAGGGCAGGCAGTCGTCACCCTGCACGATTCGTTGTTCCTCTGTGTTGCCTCGGTGTGATGACCGCCCGCCCGTGACACTAACTATCATGAAGACTTCATTGACAGAGCAACTAACTGCGGCAGCGACGACGACGACGACAACGGCCTAACGTATACCAACACTTGACATCAGAGCAACCGCTTGACAACCAGCCAGATTTGACGTTAACGGGGCCGTTCGCCGGGGCCGTTCACACCGTCCAATGAGTGTGATGATACGTGATACTCCGTACAGCTGACAGACTGGTGAAGGCTGGCTTGCTTACTAACTACCCAGCCCGCTAGAAGAACGCTGCCCGACCTAAAATCTTATCCGTATACGCACCGGTCGGCCGGCCGGCCACAAGTGACAAACGGTGGAATCCTGTCCGGTCGACAACGCGGGGGTCGGGAGGATACAGGTGGAGGAGGTGAGGGGCGGGGGGGGGGAGGCGCGAATCTACTAAAAGGGGAGGTCGGGAGGTCAAAAGACGCAACAGATGGGTGTCTAAGGAGAGGAAGGACAAGATCACCCATCATATGTTGGTGCCGTCAGCTTCGCTGCCACACAGACGCCTATCAAACATTGTCGGTCGTCGGCACCGTCACTCAATCACCGGCCTTCGCCACATGCAAGTCAGGCGAAGACTATGACCATGCCAGCGATAACTACAACAACAACAACAACAACAACAACAACAACAACAACAACAGCAACAATAATTACAACAGCAGCAGCAATAACAACGACAACAACAGCAGCAGCAGGAACAACCACAACAACAACAGCAGCAGCAACCACAACAACAACAGCAGCCGCAGCGACAACAACAACCACAACCAGGACACCAGCAGCGACAACGACGACAACAACTGCCGACAATAAAAGTGATAGGCATGAGCGGGTGTGGAAATGAAGTATGGTTTTCGGACGACCCGTGTCTAGTACGTATCGCGTTTCGAGAGTACCCACAAACGGTCACTTGTTGTTGTTACTATTGTTGTTGCTGCTACTATTGCTGTTGTTGTCGTTGTTGTTGTTGTTGTTGCTGTCTTCGTCGTCGTCGACACCCTGGTCGCCATTGTCGTAACCGCCGACGCCTCGAATGTTGCCGCCTACCACGGCTGTGGAGAATCAAGTCAAGCCAGACATCTTGGGGAAAGCGACCGGTCGACAACGAACGTCGGGCTGCCGTCAGGTCTCTCTCTCTGCTCGGGTGTTGGGTAGAGTAGGTGCTGGTAGGTGCTAGCGCAACTCGGATTCCATTAATCACGGCAAAGAGACAACGACAACTAACAACAACAACAACAATAGCAGCAACAACAGCACCAACAACAACAAAAACAGGAGAAACGGACATGGAACAGGCGGCAGGATCCTCCTCCGTCTCGTCGAAGCAACAGTAGCAACAACAACAACAGCAACATCTAGGCAACACATCCTGAGATGCCGACGACTGCTCTAGTCACAAACAAGCCGCAACGACAGACAGCAACAGCAGTAGCCTAAGAATGGAAAACGAGAAGACGGCGCCGCGCCATAGAATCCCCAGACTGGCTGCCAGCGGCCTACGGTCACAAATAACCCATCTCCACGCCTTTCCCGGACGGACAGACGGAAGCATGACATGCAAACACATACAATATATATACACATACACTCCATGTATTTATTTATGTGTGTGTGCTCCCTTCGGATGTAGCTAGAGTATATATATGCATATATATATATATATATATATATATATATATATATATATATATATATATATGTGCAGATGTATGCGTCTATGTATATATATATATATATATATGAATATGTACGACCTATTCTCATAGACGATAGCACATCGAAATACGCGGCGGCAGATTCCAAGGGAGCATAATGAATTATTTCGGAGCAGCGTCACATTGTCTCCTCTGGTATCGCGGCGTGGCCTGGCCTGGCGTGTCGTATCGTCCAATAAGCTACCGTCGCACAGCCCACTCAGCAGCCCCGTACATTGTGCGACGACACATCACACAGAAAGCGGCGGTGGCGGTGGATAAATAGACGTAGCCGTCCTAACAACCGACCAGTCAACCCACCCAGTCAGTGATCAGGAATCCCCCGGCCATTTGAGCGGGTCAAGTCACTCAAGTCTGGCGGCGGAGGCAGCCAGCAACAGGATCGACAGCAATAGTAGTGTAATAGAACAAGCAGCAGCAGCAGCAACGGCATCAACGGCAAATCTTGCCTTGACGGCAGTAAGCAACAGTGTTGGGATAGGGAGGGGCGTTTCCGAATACCTTCAAGGCGGTTGGACAGAGCGCACGCAAAAACTACACGTTTGCCCGTCGTCTCGCCAATTGGGCGCCCACCTGACGCCTCGGAGATGTCGCTGTCACGTCGAATAGCATCAGCAATAACAACGATGACAGCAACAACAACGACAGCAACAACAACAACAACAATAAGTACTAACACTACCACAACAACAATAAGTACGCCAGCCACCATCACAACAACAACAGCAATAAATACTACGGCAACCACAACAACAACACGCAGTGGTCATCGTGATGGCCCGTGCCGTAATAGGCAGTAGAAGCCCCCTCCCCCCCTGCTCCCGCGCAACAACCGTGTTTCCATTGGCGTAGCAGCTGTAGCTGCAGGTGCGTTGCTAGTAGTGGACACTGCCCCCTTATAAACACAACATATACGCAGAGGCACGCTGGTATTACTACCTACGACAACGACGACCACGACAACGACGACCACGACGGATACACTACGACTATAATCACGATGCGCTTATACTACGACTGCGATCCCATGACTCGCCATGGGGTGCCGCCACCCCGGAGAACCGCCGGGCAGCATTCAGCGACGAAGCTCATCGACGCTTGCCTGCTCTTCGACGAAACAAGCAACAAAAAAAGAACGCTACAGCAAGAAGCCGATCGACCCATCGATCGACCGACCGACCCGTGGATCGGTGGAACGATACCTACAATTTCAGAAGTTGCAGATGCAGCCGGGCGCACTAGGCGGAACGACACATCGGAACGAACGGCCCAAACGGCCAGAACGGTCGGAACGAAACGAAGCGAACTAACCGTGATGGGCGGCGGCCCGCACGTAAGAAACGTAACACGTGCCTTTTGCACTGGCTAGCTGCCGCCCAGTTCAACCCAGCTCGATGTAACAGCAAAGGTAACAATGACAACAACAACAACAACAACCACAGCGACAATAACAATAATGGCAACAACAACAACCACAGCAACAACAACAACAACATGGCAACAACAACAACTACAGCGATAACAACAACAATAACAAGAGTGGCAACAAGAGCAACCACAGCAACAACAACAACAACAGTAACAACAATGGCAACAACAACAGCAACAAGAACAGCACTGACATCGACAACGACGACGACAACAACAAGGACATCAGCCGAAACAACAGCGGCATCAGAACAACAGTACTCTGAACCATGAGCATCATGTTGACCACGACCGGGGGGGGGGCAGGGATCGAACAACAGACAACAACAACTAAGCAAGAAAAAAAGCGTGGCTGTCAGTCACAGTCGAGTCAAAATGCTCATCACCACGATGGCGCGGTGATCGGCGGGCCGGCCAAACTCTGCCTGACCCGCTCCGTTGGCAGCAGCAGCAGCCGCAGAAACAGCCAAAAAAGCTCGTGTGTAAAAACGCCCCTAAAAATGCTCCCCGTTGTCCAAATGCTTCGGTCAAATCGTGAAAAAGTTGCACTTTTTCCTTAACAGTGAATAACTGCTCTTCCACGAATCAATGCTCTCGTTATATATATGTATATATATATATATATATATATATATATATATATGTGTGTTTACTGATTGTGCGCATATATAAAAAGTAATTAAAAAACGATTTGAACTCGTCGTAGCCACCTTTTATATCGTGCCAATATATATATATATATATATATCTATATACATATATGCATACATATACACATACATTTATACACAGATATATGTGGCTAAAGTACACACAAGTCCTAATCGCGCGTACCGTGGGGTCTGCGCGTAACCGCAGCATGCATAACTGGGCGTGACGAGACAACCTATCTATCTATCTATCTATCACCTTGTTAACTCCTACCGCTACTACTACTACTACTACTACTACTACGACCACTACGACTACAACGACCCACCAAACTACTACTAGCACCCACGCAAATAAGCGGCACACATAAAAACCATCTGCCGTCCCTGCACAGTGAATGCGCTATCGGTGACGTCGACGATCACGGCGGCCAGAAGCCACCGAAGTATCGAAATCGCTTCTGTTGCTGCCGCTGGGGGGGGGGGGGGGTTGTGAGTCGTGGGACAAGCGGCAGTGGGGCGGGGGGGGGGGGTGGTACGCCTTCGTCTTCTGTCACTTCTTACGGCGACGCAACAACCTATTTCGTTCCTGATCAGCGCGCCTCATCGCGCGGCTTCGATGTCCACAATCGCGGCGACAGCAGCGCCGGCGTCGTCGTGGTCTCTTCGGACACTCGACGTCGGTCGCCCGCCCGTCTTCGCTTCGGACACAGTAGAAGACGTCTTCGGCCGGCGAAAAGCAGTCAGGTCCGAACGAACGCGCGTCAACGAACCGCATCGGTTGCAACCCCTTATTAGTAGTACCGTGCTACCGTGACCATCTTCGTGCCTCATGCAGTTCGCGCGACAATAGCAATAATAGCAGCAATAACAGCAACAACAACGACAACGACGACGACAACAATAGCAGCAACAACAGCAACAACGACAATGAATATTGTTAGCAGCAACAACAACAACAAAGGCAGCAGCAGAAGCAGCAATAGCAACAGCAAGTAACGATGACGCCAAATAGCCAAATTATTGAGGACGCCGATATCCCCGATATGTTCGGTGATCAATATGGTGTATCATCGTCATCTGCGTATGGAGGAGCAGTCGTCAGCCGGCCCGTCGGCAAGACCTACTGGACCTCCGACCTCGACTAGATTCCTCTCGCTTCGATTGCCTCAAACGATCGAGGCGTAGTCCTCCGTCCTCCTCCCATCATCCCAGAGTCCCGTCACGCGCCTCCAACTAGGTATTATGATTGCTTACTGATATGTGGGTCCACTGCCAGTCAACTCGTTGGACGCGTCATGGGATGTGCGCGTTCCGTAAATAGGGTTACCGCCTCGTTCGCGAAGGGCCTGCCTAGGCTCGCACGCGAGGCTAAACCGTGCCGCAGCCAATCGTTGCTGATGATCCAGATCTCAAAAGCGAGCAGTCAATCTCTCGTAGTAGACTTTAGCGATCCCCAATGTAAGTCTGGAAACTTGCGTGCACGGGTGCACTGCATACCACGTATCTATTCACTAAACGAACGGTATATATATATACATACATACATATATAAATACATATGCATATGTATATACATCGACAATATACAGCCTATCGATCTCTCGTGCGTGACAAACGGACACAAACACTCTTCATACATGCAAATATACACTGCTGAAGCGCACACATCTAGCTCGACTGAAGGCGGGGCCAAAATAAAGTACCCCCTTCTTCTGGACAAAGAACCAGACTCTTGCCCAGCGCCTATTCCTCTGTCTCTTCCCCATATATATATATATATATATATATATATATATATATATATATATATATATATATTTATTTACATACATATTATATACATCTCGTTGGCTCTCAGCATGCTTTAGGTACGGGCAGCTGGGTGGGCATCTGGGAGCAACTCCGTTTGACCAGTGTAGCTCTCGCGGTATCGGGGTCGTCGTTGTGATCCATTGACGACAATCGCATTCGGCGATCTCGTCTCGGTGCCCGTCTCCGGTGATGCTCATTCATGTTTACACAATCAGCGATCGGAGAAGATGATAAACCTCATTGTCTCCGAGCGCGATCATTGTCGTGGAGCTGGGTGTTCGCCGACGCTGACTCCGATGCCAATTAGACATGATAAACGGCACTCCAGGCCAGGGAAAATGGCGACGATTATTCAGCAACCGCCGCCGTCGTCGTTGTTGTAAGTCGCCTGCTTGGTTGAGCCTAACTTAGTGGAAACAAGAGTGGCATCGTTGTTGTTGCTATTGTTTTTGATGGTGTTATTGCTATTGGAGTCGTTGTTATCTTTGCCATTGTTGTTGTCACTCCTGTCATCGCCAATCAACCACGACGCACAGAAACAAGCGTGCTCCCTACAAAAGTGCGAACATACGTCCTGCGTTCTTCGCCGACCCTTCGCTCCCATCAGTGTGCCATGTTCGCCGTGTTATTTGATAAGCTTGTCGGTCTGGCAAATGTATGTACACAGCAAACCGTAGCAGCCGTCCCTATCTCTGGGCGTTTCGCGTTACAACTTCATTCACTCAGCTATAATTCGTTCGGCTAGAAAAGCCTGGCCACATAGGCCTGCAGGCACGACTACGACTGTCTAACGAGTGTCTGCGATGATAAGCCTGGTGAGAGTGTATCTAGGCTAACCTTTCGACCAACACGGATCCGTTTCCTCGAGCTCCTATTCGTGACAGCATGCGTCTTACATGTTCAGATCCAGCATCCAGCATCAGTAGCTGAACGTCGACGCTGGCTGGATCAAACAAGCTATTGTACGCGAACTGTATAGGAAGGTATTACAGTTCACGTATTCCTGTGAACTTCTTGGCTCTCGCCGAAAGTTTGAGTCAGCCGAGGTGGGGCTCTGGTGGACCAGCGATCGAGCGTTGGCCAAGCAAATCTCGCCCATCTGTGTCCATACAACTAGAAGTATACGTGTGTGGGCATCTATGTAGAGAATGCGCCTTGAAACGCAAACTTGAAACCCAAAGAGTTAAGCTTTCGCCACAGTTATGCCTATAGACGCTGGAAAAAATCGAAATAAATTAGTGAATATAATGAAAAGGTCATCCGGCGGCGGCGCGGGCTTCAAGTGAAGCACCTTATGCATATATCGCGTGCTGTAGACTCATTTGGTATTGTACTGGCTGTAAAAACAACGACCGTGAGTAATTTCACCGTCAAACGCCAACCCCACCGCCAACCAACAAAACAGTATAGCAGCGTCTCAGGTCTCATTCTCATTGGCTACTATTTCGTAACCGCCTCGGGAGATGGCAGCAACGGTGGCGGCGGTAATCACAACAGTAATGAGAACAACATCGTTGTAATTAACGACAAGAAGATGTCTTCGTTCAACTCTCACTATCGGGATATGCGTTCTTTCCTACCTACACTTAACGCTAAACATAGCCCCTACAATCTGTACCTGGACAATTCTAGTGCAAATAGGCCGTTTTATATAAATGTTTTTGTTCTTTAGCATACAATTAAAAAACAGTTTTATTTTAGGTGGAAGGAGGATGGGGAAAAGTCTGCATAGTTGCCTATTGTTGTGCAATATCTATATCTTTGGTATCCACCAGCTACATTGTAGATTGGCCACTACAACACAACGCTCATGCGATTTACTGGACACACCCGACAAACAGAAGACAACGCCATCACAAATTCTTTCAGATTCTGATGTCGTCGCGTAGCCTAACCGAGCATATTGCTCATAGCAGCTCGTGACAGATGTTGCTGTTGCTGTCGTTATTGTCGTTGGTTCTCTGTGGCGGCACAACTCCCATCACCACCACCACCACCATCACCATCACCTGGCTGCCAGCCTGCGTCAGTTGTAATGTCACACGCCGACATTACGAGAAGACCGCCGACATTCACGTGAACGCTCTATAAATGGCACATTTCTGACTGAACTTACTGATTTAGCTACTCCTTCTATTCTACGACAAGAATGGAGCTTCTGCTGCTGTTGCTGTTGCTGCTGCTGCTGTTGCTGAAGCTGAATATTGCTCGAGCTCCGGGCAGCGGGCAGCTTTTCAAGGCGTGGAGTCGGTGAACGAACAGCCGACGAGGAGCCGGCTCTACGCTGACGACTCATCGTTGGCCGAGTGTAGTCCTGACGACGCTGGAGCCGTACCCGTTGTCGTCTGAACTCGGCGATGATACGTACTGCGTTTCGCCGCCGCCGACATCTCACGATGCGGGACTCTAAGGAGTGTCGTCATTCAGCAGACTTTCTCTCGACCAAATTAACGACTAAAACTGTCTACCCCAAGCAGCAGCAGCAGCAGCGGCGGCGGCTGCTGGCGACAAGACATAATCAACAGCAGCAGCAGCAACAGCAACAACAACAATAACAACAGCAGCAGCAGCAACAACAATGACATGAACAACAGCAACAACAATATCATGAACAACAGCAACAACTCGGCTGTTCGCGGGCTCCGGGATGGCCGGTGTGTGTGTGTGTGATATCGGTGCTGTCTACACAGGTTTCGAACACAACGCGGTATCGTACGACAAAACTGAGGGCAATCTGGCCACGAAAGTCACGCCTACCTATCTCAAGCCTTAGGGCAGAGCAACGACAACGATGACGCAAGCTGGCGGTGTCCACCTCGACGGTTTGCTAACGTTAGCGTTGTTGTTGTTGTTGTTGCTGCTGCTGTTGTTGTTGTTGTTGTTGTTGTTTGTTGCTGTTGTTGTTGTTGGGACGTACGCCAGTATGTATGCATCTGAACGACGACGACGACCATTCATGTTGTCCTAATGCTTTTGCTAATGCTGCTGCTGCTGTCATTTGACCGGTCGCCACGCGTTACGGCCGTGCTGCTCATATGTATTGCAATTCCTCACGAGTAGACGGCGGCCGGGATATATATATATATATATATATATATATATATATATATATATATGGAGAGAGAGAGAGCAAATACGGAGGTTGGGACACCCCCGGCGAAGTAGCGGCCCGCAGAACAATCTTGCCCGCGGCAAATGGTGCATCATTGACCATACGGATATTCACACACCAGGGCGCACAAATGAACGGGCGCGCACATGGCACTACTACTACCACGACTTCGACGTCTACTACTACTACTACTGCGTACTACAACACATCATTGATTCATTAATCACGCCTGAGATCCGAGAGCCATACCGGGATACAATAATTTAATGTAATTATTCTCCGTCGAGCTTTGCCATTATTGAGCCGTTCCTCTCCGAGTCGCCGGAGTCGGAGTGACCCTAGAAATGTTTGCTACCGCCTCTTCGACGCCGTTTTCCTATTCTCTATTTCTGCCCCTTGTCGGCTGCTCACGGCACTCCCCCCCCCCCCCCCCCCGCGCCTCCTCCTTAACCCGCTAAGGAACTCTACCTTCTTGCCCTTATAGGGTTGAATGGAAAGCCCTCGTCCTCGTCGTTGGAGATGGATTGTTAGTGAAAGCGCGAGTAAGTATAATGACAACCATGCTTCAATAACACGCACGCTGCGCGCGCTTTAAACCCTTCGCCGGGGTCCTGTCGCCTGGACGGCGGACAGGTCCTGCATGGCGGCCCAACATGGTGGTGTTGGTGACAAAGATGTTGTTGTTTCTGTTGTTGCTACGCTACAGTTGATATTGCTGTTGCAGACAGCGATGTTGTTAAGTAAAGCAAGGGGATAGATATACGATGAAATCCATGACTGGGTGGTGTCTTGATGAACAAGCTTTGTCTGTTGTTGTTGTTGTTGCTGTTGCTGTTGTTGCTGTCCTTGTTTTTCTTGTTCAATTGTTGCTACTCTTTTGGTACAGCTGTTATTTTTGTAATAGTTGTCGTTGCTGCTACTCATGTTAATGTCGTTGTCGTCGCCGTCATTAGATTTGATGCTGTTTTGTTGTTCCTGTTATTAATATTGTTGTTGTCGTTGTTGTTGTTGATGTCGCTGTCTCGGCTGTTACGGCCGTCGTGGTCATCGACATCATCATGGTGGTCGTCATAGTGGTTGTTATGATGTTAGCGGCGTAAGCTAGCCAGCACACGGCCAAGAGGCCCCGCTGGGCCTGCCGATTAGTGCAATGTCCATCGCATCCAACTAATGCGTTGCTGCTGCTGCCGCTGTTCCAATGCCGTTGTTCCGATGCAGGCGGACATCGAGCCAAACAACCAGGCAGGCAGGCAGCCAGTCAGGCAATGGACAACGGACGGTCGGACGGACTCCCGTCGCGCTCATATCCATCGACGGCTCCAGCCGACGGTGAATCCATAACGACGACTCAGCCACGAACAGCTAACGAAAACAACAACAACAACAACAACAACAACAACAACAACAACAACAACAACAACAACAATAATAATAATAACAACAACGATAGCGGCGACCATGACGACAATGAGGCAACATTGAAGGCAAGGCATGACCAGCAAACCGACCACCCCCCAGGCCGGCCAGACGAAAGACGACAATAAGAAGAGACAAGAGGACATGCAAGGCAATGCAAGCCAGGCCAGGCCGAGCCAAGACGAGCCAAGCCGACGTCGTTGTCGTCGTATCATGACGCCTGCAATAAAGCCAACAACCGGCTACCGCCAACCGACGATCATGACGTTGATAATGATGAGGAGCCGGATGATGATGATGAAGTCGACGATGCTGATGATGGAGACCACGACGGTGCTGATGATGGAGACCACGACGATGCTGATGATGATGATGATGATGAGCCACCTCCTGCTGATGCCGATGACCAAGTCATGCGGACAACAAGGCGATAACCAACCGGACGCCCGTTGCCCGCCTTGCGCCGGCCGCACTTTACCCGCCTCGCTTCGTTCGCATTTATTATCTGTTCGGCATCAGGCTATTGACATTCGAGTAACGACGAGACGCCGGCGGTGGCTGGGGCGGCGGCAGTGGCGGCGGCCATGTTACAGTTGTGGTTGCGTCTGCGGCAACAGCGGCGACTGCTAACGACGCTTAACTAACCACCGGCGTGTGCGTTCGGACGTCATGTCGTTCGAGAGTGACGTCGTGCAATCATATGCAATCGTATGTGAATGTCAGGCTGGTTAAGACGCCGGTTAAGGCGCAGGTAACGACGCTGCGCGGGTGAGCGGTTTGTATCTACGCACGCTCCCCCGCCCTCTGTCCGTCTAGTCGTCCGATTCTATCTATTTCTATGCTCCTGCACCTTTTTATGCTCCTGTACCTTTCTATGTTCCTGTACTATCGCCTCTGTGTTTAATCATCTCCATTTCCCGCGCTTATGCCCCTCCCTCCTCTGATGTGTCCATCTGCCCGCGTGCACGCAACTAACCCCCTCTATGGCAACATGAATAGCACCTATTCTTCTGCGCGCACTCATACATCGTAATCTGGTACACGTTTACATTGGAACTTCCCAAAAATCATATACACGACTACATATAAACCTAGCACATATCATATTAAATATACGAATAGTAGTATAAGTACGAATAGTAAATACGAAGCATGTCTAAGAATGTAAACATGTCGGCCACGGTAGAATATGAATGTTGTGCCTTCAGTGCTTATAGTGGCAACGCTATATGGTTATCGAAGGTGGCCCAATTCTAATATCGGGTCTTCTGCCGCTCCTTGAGTCTTGTATGTGTCTTTGCTAACTGGACGGAGCACAGACAAATGTGGCTTTACGTCGGATCACTCACCTGAAACAACGACAAAAACATGACAGACGTCAGCATGACAACAGCTAATCAAAATAAACTCGTCAATGAACAATAGTGTTTATTGACAATTGCTAGGTAATTCAATTATGTTTATTATTATTATTATTATTATTATTATTATTATTATGAAGCACTGGCAAGTACATCAAAGTATACGACATTTGTGTTACAAAGTCTTATAGCAAAAAATGATATATATATATATATATATATATATATATCTTTGCTAGCAGGATGATGTCGTGAAGCTGACCTGCGACCCGGATGCCATACGTTGTGGGTTCATATATATATATATATATATATATATACAGCACGCCGTCCATTCTCTTTTTACCTCATGTCAAGAAGAGACATTTGATAGACAAGTACCTTCAAAGCAACAGAAGCGATTCGAATCAGCAACGCTAGCAAAAGATGTAGCAGCCGCAGCAGCAGCAGGCGCATCGGCAAACGCAGAGAGCCTCTTTGCAGCGCAACGCACAGACAGCAACGCCAGCCAAGCGCGTAAACAAAGCTAGCCAACCGATAGACCCATAGACGACACGTAGGTCTGCCGTACTCAGCCGCCACCACCACCATCACCACTACCACTAGCACCACAAGCGATGTTGCTGTTTCTGCCGCGTCGCTACATAGCTACACCAATACTAACCGATACTACAGCCACTGCAGCTACAACTATTGCTCTAAGACAGCACTAACAACAACAACAACAACAACAGCAAAAACAGTAACAACAACATCAACGACAGCAAAAACAATACCAACAACAATGACAGCAAAAACAATACCAACAACAATGACAACAGCAAAAACAATAACGACGACAACAACAACAACAACAACACACAGCATCTCTGCTCTGCACCCCTGGTAGACTTCACCGTGCCGCCACCTTGATCTCATCTCCTCTTGCAGAACTTGCTGACTTGTCTCTGCGCGCCTACGACAACACCGCCACCACCAGCACCCCTCACCCCCCGCCCCCAGCCCATCCTGGTCCCCACAGCAGTTCGGCATCCTTTTCGACTGGTGGTCACGGAACCGTGGCTGGTGACCGTGAGTGGTCAATGGAAAACGCACCAGCGAGGCAGCGAGAAAGAATGAGAGTGATTTATATATATATATATATGTATATATATATATATATATATATATATATATATATATATGTATATATATATATATATTTATTGAGAGAGAGAGAGGGGGGGTGGATAGAGAGAGTGGAATGTTTAGAACGCCTGGTATCGGTAACGACAGTCAGGTCGACGCCGCAAAACGGACCAAACGAGAGTCAGGCCGGCGGTTATTTAGTGGTTGGTATTGTGTGGACCATTATACAGGCAGACATACGAGTACACGGATAGACGGCGGACGGACGGACGGACGCACAGATACCGGCATGGCCAGCGCAAAGGTTTAAACTCGGCTGAATCTGCCTCGTAGAACTCGTTTCGGCAGCTTGCAACAACAACAACAACAACAACAACAACAACAAAGACAACAGAAGACGGCAACAACAACAACAACAAAGACAACAGCAGACGGCAACAACAACAACAACAACAACAACAACAACAACAACAACAACAACAACAACAACAACAACAACAACAACAACAACAACAACAACAACAACAACAACAACAACAACAACAACAACAACAACAACAACGACATCAACAAGAGTAGCAACGACAACGACATGAGCAACAATGACAGCAACAGCAACCTCAACAATAGCAAATACAGATAAAAAACGAGCAGGACGTCTAGGAGATGAAGAAGAAGACGAAGAAGACAATAATAACAAGGGGAAGAATATTGAAGATGCTAATGATGAGGATGGCCGTCATCATCATCATCATCAACAAAATCACGATAATCATCATCAACACCACCACCACCACCATCAAGATCATCATCAAACTCGCCGCCTTGAAGTCTGCTTTTCTGCTGCCTGCGTGCTGCATATCGGCTTGCTGCAATTGACAAGCGTCTGCCCGCCCGCCAACTCGACGTTACTCGGATACTTGTTGCTTTCCAGAGGGTGTTCGGTTTTCCTCCGATTTTTCCCTCTTGAGCTTAAGCTGGCTGACTCTGACGCACTGCCTAGCCGATCGGTAAGCCGCCGCAGCCGCCGGGCCGAGACGTTTTCCCGCTGATGCTGCTCCTATACTAGCTTTTTTCATCTTTCGGTCTCTCTCTCTAAATCTAGCTTACTCGGCTTTCGGTCTCGGTTCTCGCGTCGCACTTCTCGCGCGACGCAAGTCCACCAGACGGCAGCGGCAGCAGCAACAGCAGTAGACCAGCCAGCAGCGCAGGCCACGACTGGTCGATCGTTTTGTCCTGGCCGTCGCAGTAGAGAGAGAGTTTCGTGTTCTTGACGAGAGAGTCTTGTAGAAAGAAGAGAGCGAATCTTGTAGAAAGCACCTACGGCGGCAGTAGCAGCAGCAGCAGCAGCAACAACACCAGCGGCATTATCAACTTCACCACCCAGTTGGTGCCAATGCATGGCCTCGATGCATGGTCATACATGTATGTATACATACCGACAGATTGTCGGACGGACGAGCGAACGGATAACTAAAGAGTCGGACAGACAAACAGACAGACAGATAGACAGACACATATATACACGTACATCCATCCATCCATAAGCACGCTTGTTGATCCACCGTTAGAAGGAAGAGAAAAGCTTTCCACCTCTTCTTAGTGATTCGCTCACGCCTTCGATCGACATTTCGTTTGGGTCTTGTTTCCCGATCGGCTGGCCCACTGAGAGCCTGGCTAGCTAGTTGGGTGCCTGGTTAGTACGAGTTGTTGTCGTTGTTGTTGCTGTTGCTGTTGTAGTAAACGTCGTCATAGTAATCGTCGTAGTAGTTCCATTTTGGGAGCGATTTGGTTGGCTTTGCTGATGTTGTTGCTGTTGCTACTGCTGCCACAGCTGTTGTCGTCGTGTCATAGGCGGCGGTGGCAGATGAGGCGAGCGTCGGCGCTGGAAAACCCGAAAGGAGAACAACCCGAAAGGAGAACAACCCGAAACGAAGCAACGAAGAGCAATAGAAGCAGGCTCGCAGGCTGGCTGGCTGGCCGGCCGGCAAGCAACCAGCCAGGCAAGGAGAGAAAAAGGGGGAGAGAGAGAGGAAAAAAGCAAGAGACTGGAAGGAAGGTCAGATCCGACTCGTTGTCGATGCCAATGGCTTTCCAAACCTTGGATGCGAGTCTATCTCTCTCTCTCTCTCTGCCTATTCCCGGTTCCACCCCTGCTCCGTCGCCGCCTTTCTTCCCTCGAATGATCGGAAGGAAGGACAAACGGACAGATAAATAGCCAAGTGAACGGGCGGTCGAACGGACGCAGCCAGACAGGCAGGCAGGAAAGCGTCGTGTCTGAACTCTTAGAACTGATGGGTCGAAGCTGGCTCCCGGAGGCCCCTGAAAGCGGCCGCGAACGTGTTTGCTTACATCTAGTCGTCGCTGGTCGCGATCTCAGCTACCGCCGCCTTCGCCGACGACGCGTCCGCGGCCATAAGCAACCTTTAAGGACGATCCACGCCTCTCAATATGTATATATATATATATATATATATATATATATATATATATATATATATATATGAGTGTGTATAGATATAAATATATCTCGTTTGTGGCGTTGTCGGTGTCTCTATTTCTTCCCCTTTTCCCATTTCCCCGTTGGCCTGCCTACACGTTGTCGTTCAGAAGGCTATGCTGTCGATCGAGCCCGTGCCTCCCCCGTCCGACTCGATTGGATTCGACGATTCGATTCCCACCCGCTGACGACAGCGGCGACCATTGACGTCGTCGCAGGCAGTCGACGTTTCCCACCACCCGCGTGCGCCGTAAGCGGCGCACCGACGAGGCAATTGCAGCACCCATAGCAGCAGCAACAACAACAACAGCAACAACTGCAGCGACGATGCCAACAACAACACAACAACACCACAACAACAACAACAACAACAACCACAACAATAAGAACTGTAACAAGAACAATAATAAACATGTGCCTTCGTAACGCCGGCACCATTCGCTGTAGACTTATGTATGTATGTATGTGTGAGGGTGTGGGCGAGTATAGACGGCTAGGCGAGGATTGGGCAACTGCGTATCAAAGGGGGATCAAGGACTGATGTGATGCGATCCCACAACACACAGAACTAGAACTAGAACTAGAGGCGTAGGAGTGAGTCCTTCGTATAATAGTAGTAGTAGTAGTCGTAAGACTAGCAACAGCAGCAATGTAATAGGAGCTCAGTAGTCGCTGTGGCCGTAGTAGAAGAACAAGTCGACTCAAAATCCGGCGCCGTCGAAATAGTAGTAGTAGTAGTAGTAGGAGTAGGAGTAGGACTAAATAAAGTAAACGTTGCTGTCGAAAAGTAAATAGCCGTACTTCTTTCTAGTAGCGCGAGACTCGTCGTAGTAGCGCGCCTCGTGCCAGAATGCTACAGGCTGTATAACGGGGGGGGGGGGCTCTTCTGGTAATCTGGTGGTGAAATGGCACGATGCTAATTGAAGAGAGGGAGGGAGGGAGAGAGAGAGAGCGAGACAGCGAACGTCACCATCCAAAGGGAAACTCAGTGCCTGATGTAGCTTGGTCCTTCTGCTGCTGCTGCATCATCTTCTGCTGCGACTGCTGTTGACGCCTCCGTCAACGCTTTGTACTCATCGCATCGGATTACCAGACGCCCACCGGAACTAGTTGTCTATGGTGGTGACAACAACAACACCAACATTACCACCAACAACAAAAACAAGAGCAGCAGCAACAACAACAACAACAACAACAACAGCAAAAATGATCACGTAGATTGCTAGAATAACTGCAGCGCAGACGACGAAGACAACAACAACAACAATAACAACGATAACGACGACGACAACGATCTCAATGCATTTAACGTTGACCACAACCACAGACACGTCAACGACAACAACAACAGCAGCAGTAACAACAACAACAGCAGCAGTAACAGCAACAACAACAACAACAGTAGCAACAATAATAGTACAACAACCGTAACCATAACAACGACAGCGTGATGATACAACGACGACGACGACGACGATGATGATGGTGAGAGAGCATGAGCAGGTTTCACCGGCTGACTAGCGACTAGTGGAGTGATTGAGTGACGGGCCAGGGGGGGGGTGACGTGACGGGATGACGAACGGGCACGCGGACGTATGAACGGACAGACAGACGCACCAACTAAGTGATAAACTGGCTGTCTGGTTGACTGACGCCTTACTACTACTACTACGCTACGTTCGCCTACGACAACCATTACGACCATTATTAGCATGAATACTACCACTACCACTACCACTACTACTACTACTACTACACACTTGTAGCAACGCACTCGGACCGCAACCGCAACTGACATAGAGACACAGGTTGACAGACGGAAGAACGGAGAGACGGCACTGCGATATCGCATTACCTCTAGTTCTACCGACTAGTAGTTCTACATCTACGAGACCATTATTCTTCCTCTACTCCTCTACTTCCACTGGTGTAGAGGAGCTGGTGTCGCTGTAGCTGTTGCTGCTGTTGTTGTTGTTGTTGATGCTTTAATTTGTGTTGCGGCTTCAATTTCAACGGCTATTACTGCGGCGGCCGATGCAAAGGTCTTTACGTAGCACCTATTCAGCTCACATCTTTGTCTTTGGCCCTATTCCCTAACCCCTTTCGACTTTCCACCCGTTCCCGTGGTCCACTTCTAGCCATCTTCTTTCGGTGCGGTTTTCTCATGACTTTTAATCTTGTATTATTCTAATATTTTCATAGTCGGGCCGTTGGTGGTTGTTGTTGTTGTCGTCGTCGTCGTCGCCGTCCTGGTTGTTGTTGTTGTTGTTGTTGCTGTTGTTAATGTTGTTGTTGCTGTGCATTGCTGAAAAACAGCAATTTTTCGAGAGCGAGCAATACGCTTCACCATACACTATCGTCTACGATGATGAACAGATGAAAGAAAGAATAAATAGATGGATAAACTGACGAACAGACAACAAAAAAAAAACAGACGGCTAGTCAAATGGACGACTGTCCGTCTGTGTGACGTTTGTCACTCATTAGGCGGCTTCTCCGAGCGACGAGTTTCCTTCGAGTAGCAACTTAAATCGTACTGTTCCTCCTCTTTCTTCCGCCCCGGCAGACTGCGGATCAGCACGATCTTTATCTTATTGTGTGTCTAGATGACTGTGGATACTACCATACAGTACCTACCGTACCGCTGCTACCATTCCTACAGCAACAACAACAGCAACAACAACAACAACTACAACAGCAACTACTACTACTACAACGAGCACAATAAATTGTCAACTTTCTTTGTCTAGGCGGTAGCGGCGACAATAGCGGCGCCGGTGTCGCTGCCATTATTATTGCTGCTGCTGCTGCTGCTGCCGCTGACCACCGATAGATAGTTCCACCTACGCCTCTAACCAAGCCGTCTAGCCCCCGATAGACACGAAGCAGGGGCGGTCGTAACTCAGCGCATCATATCATCTCACCCGCTCGTCGTGACAGTTCGCACATTAATTTCGGCCAAAAAAAGTGCAGGCGACCAACACCCATAGATACATACGTACATACATACATACAAACGCCCACAGAGAGAGACAGACATACGACAGAGAGAGGGAGACGCAGGCGACCTGATCAACCCGCCGGCCGCCCGGCGGTCGGCGTCAATCACTTCTAGTTCTTCGTCTCTTTCTTCACCATCGTCGTCATCATCATCATCATCATCAGCATCGTAGTCATCATCTCGACCGCCCGGCGATCCGCCCCCACAAACGTCCAACAAGCTTCGGCATCGTGATCATCGGTTGTCTGTCGTCTCCCTCTTATCTGGGGGGAGGGAGGGGGAGGCTAGGCAGGCGGCGGCGACTAATCTTTTGTTTCTTCATTCTGTCATTTAAGTGCGGTGGTGGTGGTGGTGGTGGTGGCGATGATGATGATGATGACGACAACAACAACAACAACGGCGGACCCGGGGATAATGGTGGTGATGTCCTCCTAAACATTATTTCCCTCATATCTTTGATTTACAGCCAGCTTGGTGAAAAGCGATAGACAGTGGCGCGCAGAGAGAGTGAAAGGGAGAAACAGAGATGAAACAGGAAAGTGACCATGTAGTATATACAGAGAGAGCGCGGTGTATATATATATATATGTATATATATATATATATATATATATATATATATATATATATATATATATATATATATATATATATATATATATACAGAGCGAGAGAGAGACGAGAAAATATATATAGACAGAAAAAAACGAAAAAGCGTCATCCTGTGAACATCCTTTATGTTCCCTAGATGCTCCCTGGCTACGTTCAAAAGCAAAAAATAATATAAATAATAATGATCATGTTTATTAATATTATTTGAAAATTATGATTAGCCATTAACCTCCCAACCTAGTGAAATCA
This sequence comes from Dermanyssus gallinae, assembly GCA_003439945.1. NCBI lineage: Eukaryota > Metazoa > Arthropoda > Arachnida > Mesostigmata > Dermanyssidae > Dermanyssus > Dermanyssus gallinae. The sequence continues at coordinate 539,181 of QVRM01007006.1, read as the reverse complement.
TTCTAGAACAACACGTGCACGGATAAAACAGAAAGCGTTGACCATTATCTGGCGCAGCTGCAGAGATTTGCCTCCTTTAACCTGAGGTACGAATGTCACGCTGAATTCTGAGCTGAATAGAGTTACAACCGGTCGATATTCTAGGTCCGACCTCGTTTAACGACTTAAAAAGGTGACCCGTTTCAGGTTTAGCCCACGAGTTGCATGCATGACACATCCCCAGGCATGTGGACACATAACCTTGAATCCAAAGATTTGCGCCCTGCAAGCACCCTGCAAGATCCGAGAGACTTGCTTACACCCTGCAAGATCCTAAAGACTTGCTTACACCCCCCATTCGCACGGTTTTGATAAACCTGAGCAAAGTCGGCCCTTGACACACGGAAGGCAGACGGATACCCGAACAGAGTACAATACCAATATTTCGATCGCACCTAGGTGTCTGTTGTGCATACGTTTATACCTCTCACAATCGTGGAGTTCTGTGTCGCACAAATGATAAGAATTATGACAGAGAATTATCGCATATAAAGTCGCATCGACACAAGTAGAAGTAGACGCCATCGGAGTACTACTGATCCATGTGTGTTTGTGGACATCGGTATTGCTGATATTATTGCATTCTTGCGCATCGATCTTACCACAGGAACAAGCTAGCGGCAGGTCCAGCAGCAATAGTATTGACTATATATATAATTCAGAGTTACCAAAACCCTTGAGCCGAGTCACCTGAGAAGTATATACCCGCGTCACTAGTGCAATTGGGCATGTCTTCATTGTGTAGCTTATTTGCTTTGCGTGTTTCTTGTTTGTCTGTTGTTGTTGTTGTTGTTGTTGTTGCTGCTGTCAATGTTGTGGCTGTTAACGATATTGTTCGTTCTGCCGTCGTTACTAACGTTGTTGTGGTTGTTTTCGTTATTACCGTTATCGGCCTTATCACTGGCACTGTCGTTGTTGTTTCGGTTGTAAATGATTCATAATATCAACAAAAAAAACGCTGTTAGCAGTTGTTAATGTTGCTGTCGTTGTTATTTCTGTATATTAATATACTGTTCTATATTGTTGTTGTTGTTGTTGTTGTTCTTATTTGTGGTTGTTTTTTTGAGTGTTGTTGTAGTCATTGGTTGCAGTTGCTGCTGCTGCTGCTATAACTGTTGTCGTCGTCGTCGGTGTCGTTGTGATTCGCATATAAAAACTCAACCGAGCGTCAACAAGCGACAACTTTACTTTGTCGCCGGAATTTTTCCATTCGCGCTCACCGGCGGTGACGCCGGTGAGCGCGACTGGCCAACACCAAAATGTATGCAAAAGGCCGTGGGAAAAATGCACGCCAGAAGGCAAGAAGGCAACTAGCTCATCGTGCTCTGGTCGAAGAGGCAGGCGGCATTACCGACTACGAAACTCTGTGACTTCGACCACGACCGGCGACTACGGCGAACGAGACTGAACTGACAACGGCAACGCCTGTGTGGTCTTTCATGAGGGGGAGTTGTGGGGGTTGAAGAGATGGGTTGGGGTGTGGAGTGGGGGGCCACCCACCCACAACTACTACTACTGCTACTACTACTACTATTACTACTGCTACTACTTTTTCTGCTACTACTACCGATTCGTTGGCGCTCGAGTCTGTTCGATGTCTAACGAGCCGAGCATGACAAGTGAGTCGCCGTCGTCGTTGTTGTTGACGCCGTCTCTTCGGCCACCGCGGCCATCACGCCTTCACGACGGTGGCCAGCGAGACATACGAAAACAGAAACAAATCTTCAAACCACCATCCCATGGCCATCGAAAATAGCACCACCACGCAGACCACGAAGACGCAACACAACGCAGCGTAACGAGGTGGTGCAACTTGCAGCCGGCGACCAAACGACACAAGCACAACGTGAACCTGCCTGCGGCGCATACGCATAGAACCTCAGTGCACGCAGGCACGTGTGTACGTTCGTATCTTCCATCCAATCTCTGCCAACAGACAGGAGTCAATAGAAACGAGAAGGAGACACATGGATAGGAAGAGCGGGCGAGCGAGCGAAATATATATATATATATATATAAAGAGAGAGAAGCGATAAAGGTACAGTTAGTTAAACTGATAAACAGCATCAATATTCTTATTGGTATTACCCCGCTTCATTGCACCTTCATTGTTGACGTTTTTCACTGCAATCGCTGTACTTGTCCTGTCTCCCTGTCACGGAGTACTGCCATCATCATTAGACGGAACATTTTTTTTTATAGAGAAAGTTTCGGGACACGGTAGACGAAACATTACCAAGTACCAACTATTCCCTTGAGGTGCAGCTCTCTTCCTCCGAAACACGTTACCAAAAATTATTGAAGAAATAATGCTTTGCGTCCCTTTATTCCCCCCCGGAGGAGGATCGATAGTAGAACTTTGCGATTACAAGCGACTGCAACAGCAGCTCAATTGGACAACGAGGAGCGCATGAAGTTGCTCTGTCGTTCCGTAGACCGCCCAGGGCTAATGCAAAGCTTGTACGTATACCCATCATTTATGCCGTCATTAAATGGCAAGCTTACTAGGAGGAGACAATTATTGGGACAACAAATCGAACATGCATGCATGCATGCTCATCATTGTCGATTGCTGTCTCGGCACGACGCTCACGTAAATTCAACACGTCTTTTATTTCGGACACAAGCGTATGTGTTGAAGCCGCCGGCGAGTCCCGAGCCGCCACCGCCGTCAGCAAAGCGGCCTGCTGTGGCCAACAAGCGACCAACAACCACTAGCACTGCTGTGCTATGCAACTCATTGCTATGCTGCGTTCTGCTGTTCGCATTTGTTTCGTTTCGATTTATTTTCTTCGACTTTTTGCCTTTTTGGCGACGTTGTCTATTTGTGCGCGCGTTGCTCCATCTTGAAATGACTCGCTCAGTTGTTGTAGTAGTGGTAGTGAGATGGTTGGTGATGGTGATGCCGCCAGCGCTTCATACCCCCCCCCCCCAGGAGCCCCTCTCTTCCCTCTCTGTTGTGCTTGGTTTTGCTTCCTACATTTCGAATTCCTGTGCCCGGCGGCGGCGGTAGCGACTGCGGCAACGGCCATCGCCACAGCCAATCTCATCTGAACTCTCTTTTCTTCTTCAGCGTTCCTTAGCGGTGAGGTACCTCGCGGCAAGATACAGACAAACTGACAGACAGACAGGCGGACGGACGGACGGACGGGTAGACAGGCCGGCTCGTCGATTGGCCCACAGTCACACCGAAACCGAAAACGTCTTCAGAACTACCACTAGCGTCTTGTGGACCAATATGGAATAGCAGCAGCAGCAGCATCATCAGGCAAGAGGAGCAAGACCTCACGAGCAACAATCACAACAACAATGACGCTAGCAACAATATGAACAATAGACGCGGCGACAACAACAACAGCAAAAACAGCAAAAACAACAACAACAGCAGCAACAGCAGCAACAACAACAAAAAGAACAACAGCAAAAATGCCAACACCAACAAAGTGTCATAGAGCTGGCTCCATAGCGTACATACACATACGTACATAGATACGTTGGGTACGTCTCATCGTCACCTTCGAAGGCGCCGCTGTACATACATGTGCCGCGCACGCGAAAGGCAGGAGTTATATCAACACCAACCGATCTCGCCTCTCATATCGGTCTGCGTTGAATGCGTCGCTGAGCTACATCGGCACCCGAAGAGACCGTAGATCTGGACCGCTGGATTGCTTGCAACCATTTTCAAAGTGAGGAGAGTAGAAGGAGACCAAGTGTGCGGCGCGACTGAGTCGCACTGAGTCGCCGCACATCGTCGAGCAGAGACGCACACAGCGCGTTCGAGCCATTCGAGCCATCCCCGCCGCCACCACCACTTGTCACAGACGCCTCGGATCACGAAGGTGGTGGTGATCTTCTTTTTATCGATTGACCTGTGTGACGCGGGCGTCACCTCCTCGTTAGCTACTACGACACCAGCGTATGCGCCTCCAGATGCTGACGCGACGACCAGCCGCCGCTAGCTAACGGAACGTCAGCGGAGGTATTCCAAGCACGCTGCACCTCCTCCCCCCCCCCCGCCCCCCCAATCCCGTTGCCGTTCCGTCTCTAGCCTGCTACACCGCGAAAGGACAGTATATCGGAGGAAGCGGGCAAACGAAACCCCCACCAGCGCTGCGTGCGCCAGCTGTTCAGCGAAACCAATGAACTTAGAACTCAGATAGTCGACTATCTATACATATATGACTCGAGATCAGTTCGTGTCGCGCTACTACTCCGTTCTGCCAGAGGTATAGCCAACTAGCCAAATCCTAACAAACCCTTGTTGCCCTTCTAGGCAAGGAATAGTGAGAAATTGTCTAAATAGGCCCACGTGGAGGCCACGACAAACAACCTGTATGAGTACGAAAGTTTACAAAATGTCCACATACACGTACACGCACGCATCGACACCCATACATACATACAGTAAGCTCTAGCGCATCGACGTAGCTCGAAGATATCTCCGAAGGTATCGCCTTGAAGGGTGGGCGGCGCATAGCATTTAGCAGCAATGGCGATACGCGTGATTACTCAGTTAATCGGGCAGGCCGTGCAGGCCGGACTGACGGTGGCCGCGCTGGCAGCAGCAGCATCATCATCTAGATGCAATCATAGATCTCCCTCGAGGCGGGGAGATGATCTTGATGGTCGCCATAGCTCTGAGCTATAGAGAGGGAAAGAGAGACTGACTGATGTAGTGGTGGTGGTGGTAACATCACGTCATCACATCAAGAGTCATCAGTTTGCCAAAAGACGCAACAGCAGCAGCAGTAGTCACGTTAAACTCAAGATAGAGATAATTAGAGAAACCAGCCACCAAAGAGACGCGAGACATAGATAGAGAGATGGATAGATAGATCGGGAAAAGGTCGAGGGTGAAAGAGATTGGGGCCAAACATCTGATCGACTTTTCGGCTGCGACCTCTTGTGATTGCCTTAGGGCAGCTTAAGTGTATGATGCGTGCGCGCGAATGTATGTATGTATGCGCGTGTTCCGAACTAAACTCGTTGGAGATTCGTCGCTCGTCGTTCCGCTGCCGAGAGAGAGAGACAGAAAGATAAAGGAGGGGGTGGGGGGGGGGGGTCGCTTAAACGCTCAAAAGACAGTGTCGACCGGATGGACTCAGTATGCCTATTCTTCTACTTCGTCTTTTTTTTTTCGCTTTCCCTCCCTCTGTCTCTCGGTCTCATCCGCGCACTCATTCTCTTTCTATCGCTGCCTATCTATGTGCCTAGCGAGCAGCAGCAGCATACTTTCATTTGGCATCTTTCACAACGATCACTGATGACAATCTTGACTATGCACAATGAATCGCCTACTTTAGAAAATGATCGCCACTGTTTATCGCCGCTACCACCACCATCACCACCACGACGACGAGAGCTTCGACGACCATACCGCAACCGTGGCAACGGTGGTGGAGGAAAGCGGCCACTCAGAGGAAGTGCATCGCAGTTCCCTCTGCACGTTGTGGCACGACAGTGACCCTACCGTAGTAGTGGCGATGATGGTGTTCGTCGTTCATGGTGGGGGGGGGGGGCTTGTTGTGTTGTTGTTCCTTGTGCTGGTGTTTTTGTTATAGTTTTTTCTTGTTGTCGTCGTCATCGTCGTCGTTGGTGTTGTTGTTGTTGTCGTTGTCGCTGCTGTTGTTGTTGTCATCGTCTAAGCACAGAGGCAGCAACAATCGCAGCAGCCGACACAGCACAGATCAGCCACAACACGTAGTCAATCGTGAGGCTAGCGAGGCATTCGCCTATCGATCGACTCAAACAGACAAACCAGCGGACGCACAGACAGCCGGGTCGAACAGGCAGACAGACAGACAGATAGACGACAAACGATAATCCATGTATGTATGATGCACGCAGAACCATGCACGTATGCACGCCGACCTATGCAGGTACGCACATACACAACAAGTGTACATGGGTGAGCTTGTCGTCGTCTGCTGCTGCTGCTCGACGTCAAATCGCCCATTGCTCGTAAGCAGGCATAGAGGTGCGTAGTTAGGTAGAATGGGAGATGGTCAGATAGATAGATAGACAGATAGAAAGATAAGTAAATCGTTTTCGTTTCGCCATTTAGGCGGTTCAGTTTCAGACGGCCCGACCGACAACAGTGCAGTCGACTCGATTCTAGTCTCTCGGCTAGGAGGCTGGAAATCTGTCGGCTGGAAAAACGGATGCCAGGGGCGCTGTCTTCAGCTAAACGTGCCCGTAACCTGCCTGATCTGACCTGACCTGGTTGGGCCGGGTTTGCTACGGTTTTGATACGTCATTTGATAGATGGCTAACGGCCAATGCGGCCGGCTGGCGTGACCGCAGCCGCAGCAACAGTCATGCAGGCGCGCGCGCGTTCGAGATCGCGTCGAGATTTGATGATCGCGCATTATCACCGTCGTTCGTCAGCAGCCGACCGTGCAGTCGCCGTCAGCTGACGACGAACAACTAATCGGACGGCCTCACGAAACGAAACGGAACGGCCAACCGTTTCGACTCAATCGAAACGCTGCGCTCAAACGGTAAGATCGCTGCCTATGAGTAGCTTATAGGTATCGTAGTCCTGCAGTACTAGCGCCGCGCCGCGCGATACGGAATCTTCGAACCGCCGTCGTCGATCTCCTCGGCCGTCCGCGCGGCGAATGTCTCCTAATCACGGCCGAGGGGGACAGGCAGTAGCAGATGAAGTGGCAGTAGAATAATACGCTCAGGTTGGTTAGGTTGTGATGGTTCGGATATATAGGTGCTTAATGTTTCTGCCCTGCTGCTGCGGCCGCCGCTGCTGCTACCGACGACGATGGTGATGGTGATGGTGGCAGGCCATGCCCACCATCGGAAACGAAATGGAAGGGCAAATAATAAGTGGCATTAGGAGAAAATAAGCAGTGGTTGTAGCAGCAGCTGCTGCAGCTGCAGTAGCCGCGAATGAACAACCCACTCATTGAATGGTCATTGGCTGCCAATAAAGACAAATACCTCCTCGAACAACGGCAATGGAAGGATCTGCTATTGTTGCTGTTATTGTTGTGGTTTGTGTTGTTGTTGTTGAGGTTGGTGTTGCTGCCGCTACTACGTCTGCTCCTTTTGCTGCCCAAAGAGGCAGTTAAGGCGCAGGCCATTGCGGATCCTGCAAAGCGAGAAACGAGACGCCTGCAGTCGTTGTCGTCGTCGTTGTTTCCCCCTTTGCCGCCATACGAACTAGCAAATGGTAAACGGTAACCAAGCGAAGGAGGCGACACCAACAACAAAAGCAGTCGTTGTAGCTAACAGCGTTGAAGAAGCCAGCAACTGCCGAGGATCCTCAAGAAAAGCCCGACGGAACGAGGTGCATTGTCGCCGTCGTCGTCGTCTTCGTCGTCGACACCGTCACGATGCGACGGCCGCCGTACTTCAGCATTGCACGCAAGCAGGCGAGGAGCCCAAGACGACACCCCAAGTGCAGCAGCAGCGGCGGCAGCAGCAGCAGCACCTTCTGCAGCAAGTAATAATGGCTTCCACGCTCAGTTTCACTCACGCGGCCGGAGAAAACAACACACATACGCAACATACATTTGCACACACACACACACACCCACATCTCTCACACTCTTCCGCGGCTCGGTTGCTCGGTCGGTCACATTTAAGAAGGTATCGTAAACGCGTTTACTCCGCTAAGCCCAGTCATACAACTGACTGCCCGCCTGACACATCAGCCTGTCCGTACTACAACTACTACTGCAACAGCAACAACAAGAGCAGCAGCAACAACAACAACAACAACAGCAATAGCAACAACAAAAACAACAACAACAACTACTACTACAACAACAACTACTACTACTATTACTACTACCACTAGAGACAAGGTATCAGCGGAGCGCGGCGCACTTCTTCTCGCGGGGAGCGCGGGAAGAAGCCAGCCAGCGAAGCAACCTCTTATGGGCTGAAAGCGCCACGCTCGATGATGGTCCCTGAGGGGACACGCCACATTGCCTCTCAGCGGTCGGCCGGCCGGCCGGGCAGTCAGTCCCGCCATCGCCGCTGCTACGGCAGTGGCAACGTCGAAGCTGAGCAGACAGAGGGGTTTGGGCAGGAAGGGGAAGGGAAGAAAGGGAAGAGGAGGGGGAAGAGGGGGGCGAGAAGGTGGCTAAGGTGGCGGGGGTGGTTGTATGGGCATGGCATTTCGTCTTCTGCAGCCCGCTCGTCGGCCTTCTTCCATCTCCAACAACACCACCACCCCGCCACCCCCCCCCCCCTCCGGAGGCCGCCACAACACAAGCCACGCACCTAGCTACTACACACACACACAGACACTCACATACGCCCGCGTGCGCAAGTAAAGCACGCCGAGAACGAGCGCACATCTCAGATCTGAGATCTCAACCGAACATGCTTTCGTGTGTCGTGGCTCGTTCGTTGTTGTCGCCGCCGCCGCCGCCATTCCCGCTTCACCCGCCTTCAACCAACTTCTCGAGGGCATAACACCAGTGCGAGCGAGTGCAACGCACAGTACGGCACGCCGCTACGATTAGACGCCGCGTATCAGCACAACGACGCAAAGCATCGCATCGGCAACAGGCGTGACCGTCTCCGGTCCTGCGAACACGGCAGCACGTTTTCTCATATGCTCTCGTCTCTTCCCCTTTATCCTTCTCCCACACTCCCTCTCTCTCTCTCTATCTATCGCTCTCTCCTTCGTTCCCTCTAACCCTATCTCCCTCTGTGTTTGTGTACAGGCACAGGCGACGGGCACTACGACGAGCGACAAGCTGGCATCCATAATCAGGCCATCATGTTAACCCTCCCCTGACGGACGAGATTGCCCCATTGTTTCTTCCCCCCCCCCCCCCCCCCCGCGTCCGTCCCCGCTTAAGAACCATCTTTTTTGCCCACCCGATCGCCCCTCCCTACGCCTCCCCCCCCCCCAACTTCGCCATCGTTTGCCTCTTGAAGAACATCTCCTCCAGGTAACGGCGTGTTTTCATGTTTGCGCTCGCCACCTCAGGACGTGCGCTATCATCTCGACTTGACGCGCTCTGCTGTAAGGGCCTGCAAGGGCTGCTACTGCTGCTGCCGTTGTCCGATCGGCTCGGCGGGCGGTCGCTCGGGGTCGAACTCGGGAAATCCCCCTTAATCCACCTGCTGCTGAGTGACGACGGCAAGCGCTGGCAAGCAGCTGTTGACTGACTAACTGAGTTGAATGCAGCGGTCTTAGCAGATATGACTGTACATCGATCGATCGAGTGCCGTCCTTGCGTGACAATGACGAACTTGTCGTCATTTCGTCGCGCGGCCGGTGGTTCTTGAAACTTATTTCTCCGATCACACAACGATGCCCCGATTATTACTAGCTTCTCTTAACCCTTGGCCCGTCTCCGCCTTCCCATACATCAGCATCCACTGCCATCACCGGATGCAGATCAGGATCGATGACGAAGACGCCTAAATAGAACGTCCGCCGATGGGCTGATGGACAAAGCGGGGGGGAGGGGGAAGAGACTAATTCAAATCCAACAACTTGTACGACGACAACAACAGCATAACAATCATTTCTGCCACTACTTCTTACCATTTTAACCATGTTTAAAACGGCTGCTATCGTTGTCCTAGTTTTTGTTCTTGTCGCTGTTGTTGCTTTGGTATTGTTGTTGTTGTAATTGTTGCTATTGTTGCGGCAGCAAGATTGTCATCATCACACATCGCTGGCTGTTGATCTTGCCAGTTGTTGCTGTTGTTGTTGTTGTTCCGAAGACGAAGATTCCAAGCACACAACTCTACTCCGCTGCGGCCGGACAGTCGACCGGTTAGCCGTGACTGAAGGCGACTGTTGTTGCTATCGGTGCTTCTGTTGTTGTTGTTGTCGTTGCTATTGGTGCTTCTGCTGCTGCTATTGTTGTTGTTGTTGCTGTTCTTGCTGTTACTGCTGCTGTCATAGCTGTCGCTGGCGGTGGGTGAACGCGAGTTGATTCGCCTTCGCCGCTTTGTGATTCAAGCGAAACGACGAGCAGCAAACGAACCAACAGTCTTCGAACGACGAACCAAGCAGCCAAGCAACGAACGCTCGGCCGGACGGAGAGACATAGAGACAGACAGACAAACAGACAGACGGACGGACGGACAGGCGAACAAACGCTTCTCCTTTAGATCTCACCAGAGTCTAACGCTGCTGCTGCTGCTTCCTTCTGCCTGCTTCACGAAGCGGCAGCAGCAGCAACAGCAGCAGCCGCGGCGCCATCGCCGTTGTCGTAGGCCGCTTCGCGACCCGACGGCAATCCCATAACTTCTTCCCAGCTTGACATTAACGGCCTCGCAAAAAGTTATCAAAAGTCCTTCTATAACAGCCGCCACAGCAGCAGCAGCAGCGATTGTACCACGATGACAACAACAACGACGACGGCAACAACAACAACAACAACAACAACAACAACAACAACAAAACAGGCGGCAACAACGGTGAAGGTGACGACAACAACAACAACCGCAACAACAACAACAACAACAACAACAATAGCAGCAGCAACAACATAAACACAACGACGACGACATGGCTACCATTGCTGCCACGAAGACACCAACGTCTACCAACCTTTGTTACTGAGGCTTCTTGCTAGGTTTTAGGCTCGCAGACATAGTACGCTTCTGTTTGTCTTTCTGTAGTACAGTCTGTGCGTTTCTACGAGCGAATGGACAAATGGACGGACGGGCGAACGAACGGCCAGAGAGAGACAGACAAACGACAGTTCTACGGGACGTATAATCGAGCCGCCAGCCAATGAGTTAGCAACCGAATCAGACCGAGAGATTATACGTGAGTGAGTAAGTAAGTATACGAGTGAGGTTGTATGTATGCATGTCTGCGCGTGAGCGGGCGGCCAAAGAAGGACACGGCTTCAGTTCCTCATGATCGTCGTCGGCACAGTTTGCCGGAGCTACCTCATTTTTGTCGTCGGCAAACTTCGCCGGAGCTACCTCATCCTCGTCGTCGTCGTCGTCGTCGATACCTCCTGACGATGAAGGTGGCAGCGCAGCCTGACGGACGACACGATGACTGGATCACTACTATCACAATAGCCCGCCGCCGCCGACTGGCTGGTTGACTGGATAGGTGGTTGGTTGGCTTGGTTTTGCTTAGCTCGAGCTTGGTCTTCCTTCAATCCAGCGTACTCACCGTCATCGTCCTCAACAGACCAGAAGCAGCAACAACAGCAGTTAGACATCAGAGAGTGGCGACAAGGATCGCGGATAGCCAGCCTATCGCCGCCCTGGCAACAGAAACAATCGCAACAGCAGAGGCGGCGGCCCCTACAGCAGCACCGCAGCCTCACACAGCATTCAACATGATAGAGACAGAGAGAGAGAGAGATAGGGAGAGTTATAGTCTAGTGCCAATGGTCGTGATGCTGGAGATGTTGGTAGCAGCAGCTCGTAGCTCGCAAAGTGCACGAGACATTGCTAACAACAACAGCGGTGATGACGAGACAAACTTGAAGTTTAGCTCTCAGCTCGTGATGCTGCTCGTCATGCTGGAGGCGGTGTAGCAGCACGCTGTTTGGTGGCGACGCTTACCGAATTGCTACTTTACGAGCTAATGTTGTCATCATCGCAACCGTGGTTGTCATCGCCATTGTTGTTGTTGCTGCTGCTGCTGCTATCGCTGTTTCTGTTGTTGTTGTTCATCCTGTTTTGTTGTTGCTGTTGTTGTTGCCGGTATCGTCGCCGCCGCCTCCACTGCTCGATTATAGTATACTTGCTTCCAACAACGCCTGCATGCCCGCTCAGAGGTCGTGCGTGCAGCATAGAAGTGTCGGCGGCGGCTGCTGTGCATAGAGGTGTCGGCGGCTGCAGGAGCAACAGCAACAGCAACAACAACAACAGCAGAACCATATAGTGACTTGTATCTGGCCCATCTAGCCCCACCACCACCACAACCACCACCACCATGAACAGCAGCAGCACCACCAGTACGGCCTGTCTTTTCCATATCCGTGTGGATCGATCGGACGGACGGACGAACGAACGAACGAAAAAAAGGCACGCTCCAAACGAAGCAGCCAGCGCGATGCTACTTCGACACGAAACGAACCTCTCCTCCACCAGCCAAGTCAACATAGAAGCTAGAAGCTATCCATCTACAGATCTACCTATGTATAATACAGCACGAAGGCACACCGCCTTGCACCCAATATGTTGAGGAACTAGAGAAATCGAGACCAGACAAACAGACGGACAGACATACAGACTGAAAGCTAGAAACTGCTGATAACTCGCCCGCCTCGGCGTCACTGTGTGTTGTTCCGCTCGACGACGATCGATTCGACCTTGGCTGTTCCTGGCTCACACTGGCTGGTTTTTGTTCTTCTGCTGCAAGGCAACTAGCCAGACGGGCATATAGAAACGAGAGCTAAATAGATAACCGGCCCACTGCGACAGTAGATGGTAGAGAACAGGCAGGTAAGGCGTCGGCAGCTAACTACTACCCAAGTAGTACCCAATCATCACCAATCAAGCGGAACCAGCCAACAGCCTCGGACGAACGGACGAACGGACGGACGGACGCACCGACGGGCGACACTTATCGTCATAAACTTTCGAAAGTTACGAGATATCGCTGTTGACAGGCACGTGACAGCGGCCGTAGTAGTAGTCAACGGTTAACTCCTGGCCGCCGATCTCCGTCAATTCGTTCAACAAAAATGGCTGCTCGAAAACTCCTGCTGCTGCTGCTAACTTAGAGGAGGCTTGCTGCTTGCTTGCGATTGTGTGCTTGCACAGCACGGCACGATTCGACTTGACTCGAATCGGACGACGCGGCATCTATCCTCCTATCGACTCTCCTGCTTACACACAGTGTCACATGTGACTAGATTTCAATTTGGTCATTGTGACTTCGACTACTTTTTCTTTAGTCAGTCACCTTTTCTACGATTCCTAATCGTACGATGTGACCAGCATAGATCAGCGCAGTTACTCTGCCAATTGTCGGTGGGAAATTGTTTTTGTTTTTTTCCGAAACATCATGCCGAAATAACTGTTTTATCCACAACGCCATCATTCAACCCGACAAGCATTATTTCTGGTTCGACGCCTCCAATCCAATTACGCAAAGCGTCGTCCCATCGTATCGACGCATATCACACGTCGTTTAAACAATATTTTGCTGAGTGTTCTGCTCACTCGTTCCGTTGTGGTTTGGTGGTAGCAGTACTTGTCGTTATTGTTGTCTGTCTTTTCCATTTGATTCATATATGCCACTGTCCGTTTTAAAATGTAGGCCGCCCATGACCGCCCGGTCAAGCAAGCCCCCTGGTTTGTATTGTCCTGGCAAAAATTCGTAAACAACAAAACCACGCGCCTTCATTACTTTCACCAACATCATTCCCTGCATGGAAAACATGTTTTCGTAAACAACAAAGACGTAACGTATATATATATATATATATATATATATATACACATCTTCACCTCCTCGTGAAACGCGTATAAGTGACGCAGCGTGATAATCCAAACACGTCGGTTCTTTCTCCCGGAGCAAACAGGCCAGACATGTACTATATATAGTAGAAGTAGTAGTAGTATTACATCCCCACAAATCCCTGTTCCGTTGTCGTCACGCTGTGGATCGCCGTTCGTCGATTCCGTATCAATAATATAGCAGCAAGCAACTCGGCAAGATACGAGCAACGACGTCGATGATGACGAAGAAATACACACACTAAACAACAGTAGCAATAACAACCATCCAAATCCAGCGACCTTCGAAAAGCCTGCAGGCTACACGCAGGCACTTGACGGAGCGTCAAGCCTCTGTCTGGTCAACTTAATGTCGTAGGACAGTGCTATTGGTCAATAGTTGTTGTTGTTGTTGTCGGTGGTGGTGATGGCGCTGATGGTCGCCGTATATTATGCGAAGAATGATGCTGCTAATGCTGCTGCAGCTGAAGTAGCTGTCTCATTTGAGTCGGTTATCGCCGACTACTCGGCATTCTCTCACGTCTCATGTATGGCGATATACTAATGCTGCTTTCTTCATATCTCTCTCTCTCTGTCTCTCTGTCTCTACCTCTCGTTCTGCCCATGTCTGCGAAGTCGTCATCTCTCCTTCACCACCGCCACCACCACAATCACCATTATCTTCACGAGCACGACTAGCAAGCAGCACTTCATCATCATCATCACCATCATGTCAGGTCTTCTCGAACGGTCCGTCTCGAACGGCCAATACGAGGAAGGTGAAGATAAAGGAAGGGGGAGGCGCTTATGCGCACGCAATATTCCATTTAGTTTAACTAGCTCTCACTCTTTCGTCATACCTCCAGAGCTTTGTCATCTCTTTCCTCTATCCCTCTATATATATATATATATATATATATATATATATATATATATATATATATATATATATATGTGTATATATATATATATATATTTATAGATTTCAACCATGCATATGTAAATTTATATACACTTGTATAGTATACGTATGTTTGCATCCTCTTATACATAACAGAGACGTGCAGGACGATATACACAGAATATGAAACTTGTACACATCGTTACACAGATGGGTACTCATACCACTACCCGCCTCGCGGAACTGAAGTCAATCCAGCCCGATAAAGCCGATCATCGCGGAAAACCTACCTACATCAATCAGTGTGTTCGTAGTAATAATAGTAGTAGTAGTAGTCGGTGGCTCAACACGGCAGACTGCAATGGGACCTAACCTGCAGACGCAAGCTAAGCTGGGTGCAGGCGATGGCAGGCGCATCGAAGCTTGGCATAGGTTTGATCACCCCCCACTTCCATGTCCCCTCCTACAGACGATAAAAGGTCCACATTCAGGGACTCGAGATAACGACATCGGCGTATACTCCATAGACACTCAAATACAGACACACATTTGACGAATTAATCGATTAATGAACGAGCTAATTCAAGACTTCCACATGTCGCTAGCGCGTTTGCTCTGGCGGACGAACGAACGGACGATCGGTTGGTTGGCGGACCAGCTAATAGCCAGTCACCTTGACAGATGTTGCTTTATCGCATCACGAAGCCAACAAACACTTCTTCTTCTGCCGGTGCGAACGTGCTCGAATATAATGCATACGCGATTGTGAGCGCTTTTTGCGGCCGTTTGTATTTCCTTATCTATTCAAATGATTAATTATTCATAGAACATTTAGTTGGTTATATATATATATATATATATATATATATATATATACATGTTGCATAACATAATTTAATAGAATTTAGTACACATATACACACACACACACAAATACATGTACGAAACTACTACATGTACAAGGGCGGGGGGGGGGGTGGCTGCGTCGACCAAAATGTATGAACAAATGAGCATCATTAGCAATCATTATTGCCAACCTTACTGGCGATAGAAACTATCTATCTATCTATCTATCTATATATATATATATATATATATATATATATATATATATCTATATATATATATATATATATATATATATATGTGACGCTATACAGCGCGGCGTCACTGTTGCGCTAGTAGGGATTATACCCAAACTTTTTTCTCGAGCTGACTCTTAGCCAACATTTAACGTCTACGGAACGTTTGCAATTCGTCTGTCACCGTGCACGCTGTTCCAGCCTTGTGCACCACACCTGCACCAAGCGGTGTTCTCTAGATGTGTAACCTGTTACCTGGGACGGTAAATCGGGAAGAAGAACTTCTTCACATCAAATACACACGAACCAAACAACTGAAGTTCGAGACGGACTTCAGTTTAATGGTTACTGCATTACTGCAAGAGCGCCGCTGCCATTTTTACCGATATTATCGAGTCGCCAGGACGCGGCTTGTTGCCTCGTCGTCGCCTCGCGAATAGGACACTCGCACAAAAGAAGACACGTTTGCTGACGACAACTGTCACTGAAATCTTCACTTCGAGCTGTCCAATGGGTCCACGCCGTCACCAACGCCGAAGTCGTCCTCTACAACAGAAAGTGGCAGCCGAAGGTGTGCCTTCACTGCGATGCGAGTGTTGTGTGTGTTGGCGATCTATCAACACTATTCCTCCGGAGATCATCCGGCATCCGGCAAAACCCGATGATAGATCTAAGAGCACAGTAGATGTGCTGTCGTGACGTGTATACGGCTATCAGCGGCGGAGCGCCAGCTTGACTGATCTATGTAGACCACCAGTTACCAACCAGTGTTGAGTAGTACTGGTAGTAGCAGTAGTCGTGGATGGAGGGATGGGTAACTACCTGGCTGACTGGCTGACCAGTCTGATTTGATGAAGGTCTTCGCTCCCTTGGAAAAAAAATACAAACCAGATATAACGATGACAGCAATAGCAATCAATGACCACAATAGCAACGCAACAATAACAGCATCAACAATAATAGCAAGCGCGACAATAACAACAAAGCAGCTACAACAACAACAACAACAACAACAACAACAACAACAACAACAACAACAACAACAACAACAACCACCACCACAACAACAACAACAAGGCAACAACAACAACAACAACAAGGCAACCACAACAACAGCAAACGCAACAACAATAACACCGTTGAGGATGACCTTTTCGAATCTGAATAGCCAGCCACACGACATGTCATTTGGGAGGCGTTCCTCAACGGTACTCTTCTGAGCTGTCTGTCTCAGAGAAAACGAGGTGGTGATGGTGGTAGTTGAGGTTTTCGTTTGGCGAGAGCTACACCACGTCGGCATCAGAGCCGCCGCCACCTCCGCGGCCACCATACAGAAAGAAGCACAGATCGATAATCACCATTATAATCATCATCATGGCAATCATCATGAGTTTCTCAGCGTCATCATTATCATCGTCATCGTCGCCATGAGTTCATCATTATCGTGTCGGCGCCTGGTTAACCATGGGCAGACACCATGGGCTGCCATGGGCTGCCTGCCTTTCAAGCTGCGAGGCCAGCTTGACAGCGGTAGCGGCGACGACATTGACGTCCGGAGAAGCTTGCTTAGGTCGGCGTGATGCCGATGCCGCGTCCCTCTCCTCCTTCTTCTCCTCCTCCTCCTGCTCCTCCTCCTTAGCAAGCAAGCAAGCAAAAAAGCAAGCAGACTTTGTTCTTCCTCGCCTTACCTCTCTCTCTCTCTCTCTCTCTCTCTCGTGACTAGTGAAGCCGTTAGTAAGGATGATCACGTTGGAACGCACGTTGAGACGACCTCGCCTGTTTAGGCCGCCTTCGCAAAACGCATACGCACGGGCACGCGGTTATTTATCCTAACGATGCTGCTGCTGCTGGTGATGATGATGATGATGATGATGGTGATCATGACTGTCATGGCAAAGCTGACGACGACGATGATGACGATGATGTTGATGATGATGATGCTGGTGATGGTGATAATATGCCGCAGTGCCGCCGCTCGACACTGCTCAGCGAGCCCAACCAGTGAAGAGCCGCCATTGCCGCTAACCGGCTACGGCGGGCGGGCGGGCGTCGAACGGGCGTCCGTGCCCTCGGCCGACCGGTTGAGGTTGGAAATCACTCTGAACACTCTCTCTCTCTCTTTCTCTCCCCGTATCTCTCTATTTCGTTCTCGATTTCCTCAAACGGTTCTCCTAAGACATTTGTCTGCTATCCCACTTCGGCAGTCACTACAGCTTCTACTAGGGCTACTGCTACTGGCCAAGCTCATATTCCGGCTTGCATATATATATATATATATATATATATATATATATATATATATATATATATATATATATATATATATATATATATTATATATATATATATATATATATATATATATATATATATATATTAGTAGAAACTGCTCATGGCACTTACTACCTTCTATGCGCGAACGGCAAAACCTATACTCAGTCATCTACCAGCCCATACTGCCTATACTCAATGATCGACCTAGACGAACACGCAAGCGAAACCAAGCAAAAACGCGGCAAAGGAAACGGACACACGAAAACGTGGTGTGATCTCTCTCTCTCTTTCTATCTCTTTCTATGTAAGCTCCTTTTCCCTACAACTCCCCCCCCTTCTCTCTCTCTCTCTCTCTCTCGGTCTCCCTCACTCTGTAAGTCTATGTAGTTGTCGCACTATCGCCTTTCCTCCTAATGAAGGTCGGCGATTTTTCGACGACCACGACCAAAAGCCAAACACAGCCAAAGCAAACAAACCACAATAACCGCCAGCGACGGTTGTTATTGTTTCTGCTCTCGTAGTCGAATTTCAGTACTGGTACTGTTCTTCTTGCCGCTGCTGTTGCGTTATTTTTGGTGTTGTTGTTTTTCTTGCTGTTGCCGTCGCTGCTGTTGTTGTTGTTGTTGTGTCGATGTTTTTCCTGCGGTTGGTGCTGGTGTTGTTGTTGTTCTTGTTTCTTTTGCTGCTGCTGCTACTACTACTACTACTACTAGCGTTCATGTTTTTCTTGCTGCTCTGCTCTGCTGCTGCTGCTGTTGTTGTTGTTATTGTTGTTGAGGTGCACGGTCATCTTGTGGGTACTGATGATCACGATGCTCGCGTTGTGCTTATCCAATCGTCCATCCAACCATCCAGGAGGGCTGTATTAGCACTAGTAAGTAGATCTCGTCGTAATGTGTGAATGAGCCATAGTCTACAGCCACAGTCTACAGCACTCATACTCTCTCTCTCTCCCTCTGCTTCGAATGGCGCAACAACCGAGATTCGCGCCAAAGTATGCGGCGCCGCGTGCGTCGGCTGTGAAGTGTCACAGATTGGCGATGTGAGTCGGCGGAGGCTAGGCCGAGAGCTGTGCAGCGAAGGCGAGGCAGAAGAAAAGTCGTGCTGGCTGTCGCGACGACGACGACGACGCCAACGATGAGGACGACAACAATAACAACAACAGCAACATCAACGACAACAACAACAATAACAACGACAATAACATCATCAACGATAGCAACAACAACAACCAACAACAATAGCGAGTACAGTACAACAACAACGACGACAAGGAGGAAAACGAGTGCCAAGAGTGCCTGGAGGAGGTAGCGGCAGCACACCACCCCCCGCGGCCGCTGCGTCGGGCGCGGCCGGTAAGGATAAGGACGTCGTCGAACGAATGCGAAGGACGACGACGACGACGACGCAGCAGCAGCGGCAGCAGCAGCAGCTGCACATAAAAAGTAAGTGTATCATCAATATCAATACTCACCGCCACACCGCCATTTGGGCCATTTGTACTAGCAAGCCCCAGCAAGAGCAGCATATCAAGCCTATCAGAGCTATCAACAGCCAACCAACCAGCCTGCCTGACCGCCAAATGTTTTACCTTCGTACTTACCTACTACTAGCCACGTAGCTACGGTATCCACCTACCGCTGCTACCCCGAGTACTACGACGACGACGACGACTATTATTGCCTATAGTGACATTGCTCCGCCCGCGATAATAACAATAATACCTCCTTAGTTCAGCTGTTCGACAACGACGACGACGACGACGACGATGAAGACCGCCGCAATCGGGAAACGAGAGTGGCGCAATGGGAGCAGTACTGCACCGGATGGAAGCAGTACCCCCCGCGCCCGCTTTCCCCTTTCACCTCGGCGCCCGTCTTCTTCATCTCGCGCACGTTGAAGTCGCCGCTGTTGTGAAGGTGAAGCCCGGGCCAGCAGCAACAGCAGCAGCGTAAGAAAAGTAAACGCACGCACGACGGATGGACGGACAGACCGACGGACGACGAGTCAACGATATCAAAACTTACTTTAAGACAGCCACAGCTATAAAGCCATCCATTGCCCGCGCGGTCCCTCTTGTTCTTCTTCGACTTCCACCTCTTCCTCTACTTCTTAGTAGTCCTCCTGCTCTATCCTTTTGCTGCCTACGCTTCTCCCCTCTCGCCTAGGTCTCTTTCCTCTGCTCTCTTCTCTTGTCGATGATTCTCCTTTGCTCCCTTCTCTGGTCGTTTCTTCTCCCGCCCAGGTCCCTCCGCCGGAAGGGTGGCAAATAGGGCAAAAGTGCCCCCCCCCCCGTTGGCTCGCAGGTCCCATCATCCTCCACTCGGATTCGGTCCAACCACGTTTATCGAACGCCGTCCATCTACTACGTCCGAGTTCCGAGCTCACTGTCTGTTGTCCTGCAGGCCAGCCAGCCAGCCACAGCAGTCGTATCATAGGACTGGTCGTATTGCTTTTGCTGCGGCTGCTGCTGCTGACTGTCGCAATAGTTTACGTCGTAACAGTAGTGAGCCTCCTAGCGTTGGCAGCGACAGACAACGGTGGTGGCGACCGTGGAATGGAGATTAGAGATCTCGCCGCCTCACCGATATCTCTTCACTTTGGTTAACATATCCCGCAGAAACAATGGCAAAGAAAGCTCTGAAGGATCGGTCGTAGCGCTCGAACGAACGTCCATTCACCGTTGTCGCGACAACGAATGATAACAACGACAACACGACAATAACAACAACGGCAACAGAGATAGCGTCATCGTGCCAATGGCAGGCAGTTCACGGTGCCCCGCGTTTCTCCCCTTCTCTGGTAGCGTTCTGAGCTTCTCTATCTCTTCCGGACGGCTGACTACCCATTACTAGGACGCCTACAACCGGCCACTATTACAACCCCCTTCCCCGCCCCGCCCACTACGCAATGCACTGCTTCTGAAACGGCGGTCATAAGCGTTTCTGTGTTGTTGTTGTTCCAGTAGCCTCTTCGAGAGATGCTGCAGACCCTTGGTTGAAAAGCTGGGTCAGCCGAAATGCTGCCGGACTGCTACATACAGCATCACTTGTAGCAGCAGCAATATCGGCAGCAGCCGTAACAGCGGTAAGGGGCGGCCACCCTTGGCGACGGCGACGACAGATACCGGCTATCCAGACTCGTCTATGTATGCCTCCTACAACGGCCACCACCGTTGCGTTGGTGTCATCATAAAAACACAACGCCGTCGTCAGCTGCAAACAAGTGTTGTGTCACCCCCAATCGGACAAGCGTGTGGGTAAATGTCCGCGGCTCGACGACGACGACAACGACAACGACTCACAGCAGAGTTGTCCGATGCGCGACCGAAGTCTCCATTAGCTTGTCTTTCTCCCCTCGCCCTTCTCGTGCTCATCTTCATCCTCATCATTCGCCTGCGAGTTCGCCCCTTCACTGGCCAGAGCCCCGCATGTCCTGCACGCGGAGTTCACCGTCCCGTCCCCCTATACCACCATCGCCGCCACGATCACCAGCAGTTGTGGATTGCAAACGCGTCATACTAGACGTTCTGCCTTTGCACACACACACAAACAAACACATACGCCCATTTCTCCCCTCTGTCTATTCATGCGTTAATCCATCCATACATGAATTCCTCGATCCATAATCCGTCCGTCCGTCCAAACGTCCATCCATCCATCCCACACAATAGCATCAACGGTCACACATACATGCAGACATTCATCTCGTACGCAAACGTTTAAACATCACATCACCTTATGAAGCCGTCACTTCGTCTTGACTCGTTCCCGAGACTTTCAGTCGGCGTTTCCTCCCTATGTTTTCCTTCTCGGACACACACGGACCCACCCACCCATCTCTCTCTCACTCTCCCTCCCTATATATATATATATATACATTTCTCGCTTGCGCTAGTTCGCATATACGACACCGCATTGTATACGACGAAATGATAAACCTGACAAAACACTACGACAATCATTGGAACACCAGCGGTCGGCACGACCGTAGCAGGTAGAAGGGTAGTGCGACAAGCGAAAAGCAGCAGCAACAGCAGTGGATAGACTCAGGATGAACTTTCTCTCGCTTTTACTTCTCGCCCGCCAGCTGGATCGCTATATCATCGAGCGTGCTCCTGAAGCGTGAGGGGGCAGTTTCCGCGTGAGCGCGCCTTTTGCTGGCTTCGTGTCAACGAGCAAGTCGATGCGTCGTCCTCATCCTCACCGTTCGTTGTGGTCTTGGCGGTCCTCATCGTGATGGGCGGCTTCGTCGTCGTTGTTGTCGTCGTCGTCGGCGACGGTCGACAGCGATGATGACAAGACAACGACAGCCAGGGCAATAGGAAAAACTTGGTCGTGGCACGAGATGTTCCCACATCACATTTCGTCGTCAAACAGCCGGACATCGGACGATCCGGTCCCGTAACGAAGAGACGGCGTCGACGATGACGACGAGGAAGAGGAAGGCTAACCTTATTATAGCCAGTTAGAACAACTCAGAAATTTCTGCGCTGCCGCGCCAATCTTCTCGGCGGTTCACGGCATGTCTACCTGCCTGGCTGCTAGGTTGATGTAGTAACGATGGAAAACCGCCACAAGCAGGAAAATGAAGAAGATATAGAAAGACAGCGAAAGTAAGAGAGAAAGAGCAACTGTCAATCGGCGCATGACCAGCTACGACAGGCGACGACCGATAACGGTGTTCACGTGGGGTTCATCATGGGAGACCTGGGGCTCAATCTCAGTCTTATCAGTGGCACATTCACGCACACACACACACACACCCACACAGACTCTAGTCAAAGAAAAGGCTAAACTAGTTTTTCGATCTTTTTGTTTGCCACTCCCCCGCAACCTTCTGCACCCCACCCCTCCCACAAGCACGGCTACACACCACCCTACCAGTATCATCATTGATGGATAGTGGGGCGGGACATAACGAGACGGCTGTCATTTTACTTCCCCTGTATTCGTACTATCTTTCTTACTGTATCTCCCTGTCTGCATCTCTTATTATATATATATATATATATATATATATATATTCTTTTTTTAATATTGCCTCTCACGTTCATTGTTAATCCAGCTTTGACCGATCTCACATTGCTGATATCGATTAACTAACTACTGCTGCTCGAATGTGATTAATTCCACCCCTTAAAGCAGACTCAGCAGATACAACGGTGCCCGTTAGGACGGCAAAAGCGACGACTATAGCTGACGGACTAACTGAATCAAAGCAAAGTTGATAGTATAGCGAGGTTTAATTCTTCAGTCATTCAGCTACTCTTAGAACATCGGCGGTTTAGAACGTCCGGACCCACCTAGATGTTTGCGCAGTTTCAATCCAGTCCACCAGGCCGTAGCAAGAACACAGCACTAACTGTTCGGATCTTTGAGCTGACCCTGGGCAACGACAATGAATAAGTATATATATATATATATATATACATGTCAGCATAGAACGCAGGTGATGCACCTTCATTACCAGCAACATCCAAGCACTGCCAACTTCGAGCCCAACAGGTACCGGCAGCGGACGGTACGGTAACACCAGCAAACAGTAACATTTACAACCGCTAGCAGAGCAGGCAGACAGCAGCAACGGCAAGCTTTCCCTCCCTAAGGAAAAAGGAGAAAGAACACTAGACAACCACCATCACCAGCAGCAGCAGCAGTATCACCAGCACCTCGTCGTCGCCATA
Source organism: Dermanyssus gallinae (assembly GCA_003439945.1). Classification (NCBI taxonomy): domain Eukaryota; kingdom Metazoa; phylum Arthropoda; class Arachnida; order Mesostigmata; family Dermanyssidae; genus Dermanyssus; species Dermanyssus gallinae. The sequence continues at coordinate 515,789 of QVRM01007006.1, read as the reverse complement.
TCGTCACATGGCAAGGCTAACCGGCCGGCCCTCGGGGGCTCAGCCGCAGGTAGGTCTGCTTGTTTGTTCGTTCGATCGTTGGTTCGGTCGTTGGTTCGCTCGCTCGCTCGCTGCGGGGAGTCCTTGTTACGGCGGGGGTCGCCGTCCAGCTGAATTCGTCGTCCCCAGATACCAGCTCGTAGCCTGCGTGCTGGCCAGCTTGTTTGACAATGCCACGATGTCGCCGCCTTTCGTCTCCTTGCTAGCTCGGTCGCACCGCTCGCGTGGTGGCACCTTGCTCGTCGCCCCGTAAGGGACCGCGCGTCCGTACCGTGGCCGGCGGGCGAGCCAACCATAGAGTCGAGAGGATCGTCGAGGCGCGGGAAGTCGTCGAGAAGCGAGTAAAGAGAGTTCATTAATCTGGATCAACATGACTCCTGACGGGAACCCGACACTTCTCCGGTTGCCCGGCGTCGTCGTCGTCGCCCTCCTTCCTGACGTCGTCCCGACGCCCCCCCCTCGCTCCCCATAAACCTCATATCCCCGTACCACCGTACGCTGGTCCCTCACTCGATCGACGGTCGGCTGCTGCTGATGCTGATGCCATGTTCCAATGTTTTCTTCGACTAGACATCACCCCGCAAGATGTCTCTTCAGCCGGCCGACCAGCGAGCAGGCTTTCATCACAAAGGTGTCTGTCTGAACACAGACCACCGTGGTAAGGAGTGTACCGTGGAGGAAAAGAAGAAACGTAGCGACCCGTAGAACGCCATACGACGATGAGGAAAACAAAAAGAACAAAACGAAGAGCGAAAAAGCCAAACGGAAGTACAAGACAGGCCGATGTGGTCCGCGGCCACCGGCGTGTACGCACAGGCGGCTCGGTGTGTCTCCGAGGAGATCGATCACGTCTAAAAAGGCATCATTTCCTAACCGCTTTCAGCGTTCGTTCGTTCATTCGTTTGCTTTCGGTGCCATCTCGCCGCCGCCTCCGTCATTATGGAGGACGAATCAGACCGAATGGTCAAGATAAAACGGCCACACAGACTTTCGATCTCTAGTTGATCATCATCGTCGTCATCATCATCATCATTATCGACAGCAACAGCATCATAAAGAGCGCGCCGTTACCGCCGCAGGCTACTAAGCTAGGCCTCCTCATCTGCCAGGCCTACACTGACTCGCTGTGCTTAGGAATCGAATCGCCGTCTTCCATCTGAACCTCGTCCTCGTCGTCTTCGCACAAACGAACGCTGCCGAGCCAAGACAAAACCACAACAACAACAGCAACAACAACAACAACAACCACAGACACAACCACAACAACAAACACCACAACCACCACAACAACAACAACAACGTTTCAAACGCGAAGCCAAAGAGGCCATATCGACCACCGATTCCTACTTGAACCTTTCCTGCCTGTTCCCGCTTTCGCCCTCTCCCGCGAGGGCTTTCTTATCTCCTCTTCGTTTTTCCTTCCCATATAGCATCGCTACGGTAAGTCTAGCCAATACGCTTCGTATTTGCTCACCATCGTGTATTATTATTATTGTAGGTGGTGTTTGTGGTGGCCGACAACACGACAACTGTGCATGTGCGTGTGTGGGTGTGTATATATGTATAGATTACTCTACATGTATAGATTACCCGTTCGGCTTCGCTCTTCGATGAATCTAGCCTCTAGACGGCAACTAGCGTCTCTGCCGTCCAAGTCTTTGTCGTCGTCGTCGTCGATTGGGCGGCTGCGTCGCCGTAGTTACGAACTACTCCTGCCGTTCATTTGCCAGCGCCTGCTTTCGTGACGACGAGGATGAGGAAACCTTGGTCACGGAGCCCAAAACCGGCTTTTCTCTCTCTCTCTCTCTCTCGAATTGGCCCAGTCGGTGACTGGGTCGGTGACTCTCGAACGAGAGGCACGCAAATATACACACGTACACACACGTCATCGAATAAGCTTAGCATAGGATCAAAACGGGGCTATTTTACGTAAGCTTACTTCGTTTCTTGCCGGCCACCGGTTCCGCCGGTTAGTAGAAGAGGCCATACCGGGAAATGAAAAAACATTTACTGGCCTGACTACTCCAAGCATCACAACTACTGCTACTGCCACTATGAGCAGAACACCAGAACCCGCAGCAACAACAACACCAACAACAACAGCACCAGCAGCAGCGGTAACAACGCTCTACCCAGCAGCCTCTAACATGATCAGAAGGGTCAGGATAGACGAGTATATATATATATATATATATACATGTAGACGTCCATCCGCCATAGGAGGCCATATTGGATTGCAATTATTGTGGTATGTTGCCCGCTTGCTTTTTCGACGCCACACGCATCCAGGCCGCATTCTTGCCAACCGAACGCACAACGCTCGGTGCCTTCGGGCGTTCTCTTGAGCGGGCAGGGCAGGACAGGCCTTGCGAGCAGCCGGGCGAGCACGACGACCGCTGCGATGTCCCCTCGATATCTACTCGGCCGAAATATCGCAAGGGAATCGAAAAGGGGCAACCAGTCTTCCTCTCTGCCCCCCCCCCCCGTCCCCCGCCGCCCCCCATCTGCCTGTTTCCACATAACGTATCCATATCCACACACAAGGAAACATCCTGTGGTGCTTCAGATGCCGCCCCCACCGTCACTGTACTCGGCAGCGGCCCAGTATCCACCACTCGGGCTGTACCCCCCCCCCCCCCGTAGATGAAACGATGCCAGCAGCAGCAGCAGGATAAGGGACGGGACACATGGCACCGCCAACAAAGTGTATCCTTGCCGACCAAGAATCACTCTGGTGAAAACTATCAAATCTAGTAGCTACTTTGCCGATATTTAGTCCTTCTCCTAGCCAGAAGTGCTACGAAAAGTAGGAGGACGGCATCGAGAGATACCACTCGTAGTCGTTGTCGTAACCGCCGAACCGTGGCATGCTCGTCGCTGCGTCGTGTTTTGACACCCGTGGCGCTGCACTCTTCCGCCAAATTCCGCTCGATCACTGCGAGAGTCACGGCTTGTCGAGACACGACGAGACACGACGCCGGGAAAGAAGCGCGGAAGCGCTACGAAACGACTTCAACATACATTGCACCATTTGATCGCCAAGGCCAACCTCTCGGTTGTCTGCTTTCTGATTTGCCTCTTCTGCGCGCTCAAATTTGAAAACAAAGTGCGGTTTGGCCAATGCGGCGAAAGATGGCCACGCCTGCACGCAGTGGAATAGAGAGGTCAAAATCGAGACAACATCTGAACCCCTTTGCTAAATGACCATGCAAACCCAGAGCACAATCATATCAGCGTATTGGACGAGCCTGAACGTATGCTGCGATTCATTGATCGACGGGCTTTTCTGAAATTCCGAGCCTATCCATCATCCAAGCACCGCGACCAATCATCGTCAACGTTCAAGTAACTAGTATGTATATTCATACATTATTCCATATCAAATACATAATACTGTCGTCGATTCTTTTCTGGAGATTCATTGTTACATCTCTAACAATCACAAAATTCAAATTCTATATTCTCATGTGACCGCCATTGATGTACGCTACCGTATCGTAAAACGTGATCCATCGTTACGCCTACGAATAGCGGCAAATCAAACTCTCGTGATAGTCTACTTCCGACGTGTGTCCGACTTTTTCCTGTGGCGTTAGTGCACAATCGCCAACAAGTCAACAGCACGGCACTAGGGAAAAGCCCATGAAGAGCCCGCAGATGTACAGACGAACGCAGATGCAGAAGTGCGTAACTGGCACATGACAGTGGTTTGCTAACGACCATGCTGCTGAAAGGAGAACGGCAGCGAAGGCGTCAGGAGTGTCGGGGGTCTTCTGTTGCCAATCGTCCGACCGTCCGGCCACACGTTGCCTGCCCATAGGTATTGCGAGCTGCTTGGCCAGCCTTGTGCATCTGAAGAGCATTTAGCCCCCCCCCCGGGGGATAAATGCTGTTCAGGGGCACTCTTGCCCTAGCCCCGGGACACGGGCCCTCGTCGTCGCTGGTGGAGGTGACATCGGCCCTGATGAAGTGGTCGCCCAGTACGAGCGTGAGCGTCGTCTCGACAGCCATCACCCTCTCACCCTTCGTTCCATATGGCTCTTGCCCGGGTCCTTGTGGGCAGAACTCCCGACGGGCGACGCGCAATCTCAAGCGGCATCAAGCGACCACCGCAACCATCGGCCGCCCCCGATGCTGCCACGCCACCATCAGCACGGCTGCAACCACTGCTTCGGCGACGACTGCTGTTACTGCTTTGGACCACGTCTCGGCTACTGCAGCTGCTGCTAACACTACTACTACTACTACGACTACTTCAACTAGTGCCGCTACTGCGGCTACTACCTGTAGCAAGCAGGCCACTAACCGAGTGTATCGAAGACGACTGGACACGAGTAACTTCAGCGTTAATCGGCATTTGATGGCCAAGTAGACCAAAAGGGCAGTTCGTGGCTGCGAGCGATTTCCGGCTAGCCGCATACACACACACACACAGACACACGGACACCTACATACACCTACCCAACCAGCCACTCGCCACACAATGTGCTGCTCCCACTGACATCTCCACCACCCCTACAGCCGGCGCCGCCGTCGGTGCCGAATGGCCCGAGATCGTCTAGAATGGCCCGAGATCGTCGGCTTCCTCTCCCCGCGCAGCATTCGCCATTGGCCACCGCGCTTTGTAGCCCGGCGTCTACTAAGGAACCACCGTCACCCCCCGACGGGAAACGAACTGCTAAAATAGCTGCTGCCAACACGCACAAGAAGTGTGGTGCCGCCTGGTGTGACTCTGCTGATGTGACTTGAGCTTCATTCTTCGCGCTGTGAACAAGTAGAGTTGACCATCCGCCGGCGTTCTTGTTGCCGTGCAGCCACGGGGGTAGCGAGGACGTCATCAGACCGATCTGTCCGCCCAAAATGGACAATACGGACACACGCGTACAGATGCACACACACACACACACACTTCACACGCTCAAGCAGTCCCAGACAAGGAGGAAGACACGGAAAGGCAGGGAAATGACTCGTTGGACCGTCATAGGTCGCTTACCTAAGTGGCCTAATTGCCTAAAATCCTGATTTAATCGTCGCAACAGTCACACAGCTTCGATGATGTAGTTGAGTAATTGTTGCTGTGGATGTTCTTGTTGTGGTTGTTGTTATAGTTGTCAACCATTCTCCGATCGAAGCGGAGTGCAGACACATACCTGCAATCGAAAGAAACAGAATATAGTGTTAGAGAGTTATCATGTCGTGTAATCATCGTAAAGCGACGCTTGGGTAAAGGAGCAAAATACACACGCTCCTTGTATTCCAAGACGAGACGTTCAAATTGGCTCACTCCACCATTAATTAATCATACATCATGTGTCGTTGCTGTCAGCGCTATACCCAGCAACTAATACAATATATAGTGAACACGCTGTTGCTATGCTGTTAGCGATAGAAAGCAAAGAATACGTCCGAATAACAATAAAAATATCAGCAATGACACCACTACAACAGCAGTAGCAGCAACAAGAGAAGCCAGAGCATCAACAACAAAACAGCCCTGCCCAGCTGGCGGAATTGAACCAGTCCGTATAGCTAGGTGCAGGATGCATAACGAGATGACGAGGCAATCACAGCAGCGGCGTTGGTGAAGACCTGGATCACAGCCGACGGCAAACGCTCGATTTCGGTAGATTCCAATTTTGATTAAAATTCCTCGCTGTTGATTTTTCGATCCTATCTTCTTTGCCCACACCCAGTTGCGAGCTGCGAGCACCTCGCAGATAAACAAACGCTCGCTTCTAACAATAATATTGTAAAATGGTTACTGGACGTAAATGTTCTCTATCTCTCTCTCTCTTTCTATATATATATATATATATATATATATACAGATAGAGAGAAAACATTTACGTATACATACAATAGTACTCGCGACAAACCAAACTAGTTCCGATGGAAATGGTTGTAACATATATTAAGTAGCAAAAAGGGGTACATGAAGCTAACATCACCGCGCATTTCGTTCGCCAAATTTAAATTTGGCACATGTAGCCAATGTAATCAGTATACGAAGCCATAATGTGTGGCATAGGTATAATAAGTATACCCATAATAATACATATCAACCCCACCTACTAGGTAGAAAATTGAACCATCTTTAGGGCCGCCATCCAATCGTGCTGACACTCTGAATAATGATATATATATATATATATATATATATATATATATATATCACTGTGTTATTTAGTTAACTACTCTGTATCACTTGAATTCAACAATAAACTAACAACTGCCACGACAAACCGATCATAGACATTTGTTACTGGAAACCGCGCATAAATTACCATAACAATTGTAAATTATAACCAAACTAATATTAATTAGTAATAACACCGACAATAATCTGCAACAAATAAAGCAGACGCTAAAAGCAAGCAGTTTAAAAACGAAACCGAACCCGGCAGCCAATACTGCTGTAGGCGCTTGTTGTTGGCCAGCAATTCAAATTCGAATAGCAATTTTAATTCGTATATATCCGTCGGGTATGTGTCTTCACTCAGTTGTATTCTACATGAAAACAGAAAATAATAACATCAGCAACAGAATGGGCAGCGCGGAAAGCAACGCGTACATAAGCAACGACAACAACAGCGGCAGCAGCAGACAACTTCAGACAACAACGACAAATACGAACAACAAGAACAACAACAGCAGCAACGTCCACGACGACAACAACAGCCACAACCACAACAACAAACATGACGACAACAACAACAACAAAACATGACAACAACAACAACAGCGACGACGCCGACGCGGACAACGACGCCACGTCACCAGCCGTGAGATTTAGTTGGCTCTAGTTGGGTAGTTGGTCTGGTTGTATGTACATATACTTGGTAGGTAGGACGCTGGTTGGCATCATGAGGTATTATTTTCCCGTCATTCGCATAGGGCAACGGCATCGGCGTCATTGTCATCATAGCGGCAGCGGCGGCGACGACGATCATTACAATCAAGCATCAGACGAAGCTGCACGAAAGTACAGCGCGCTGTATGAGCCGCAGCGTATCATCATCATCATCATAGTCGTCTTCGTCTTGTTCAAGCCATCATCTTTAAGCGTGACTGGCGATCCACTGCGGCTGTCTCTCACACAAAAAGTGGTGGACGAGTAAATCATGACCGCACCGATTAGAAGTACATCGTCGACGCTGTCGCTGCTCATCAGCCCAATCTCACGTCACTCAGCTTTGGTGGCGTTGTTGTTGTTGGTGTATTTTGTTGTTGCTGTTGTTGTTGTTGCTATTGCTTTTATCGTTGTTGATTATGGTGATCATCGTTGGCATCGGGCTCATTGTTCTCCTCGTCGATGTGCGCGTTTATCTAAAAGCGTGTTTTTTTTTGTTGTTGTCGTCGTCGTCATCTTTGTCCCTTGTCTCGATGCATCGACATGTTTACGTTGCTCCATTCAAGTAATTAGGTAAGTGATGAGGAGTAAAGCAGCATCGATTTTGCTTGGCCTTTGGGCTCGAAGTTTAAACACGGCCAACAATGGCCGCGGCGGCGGCAGCGGCAGGCAGCAGCAACAACAACAACACCAAACTGCCGTGGCAGAAAGAAAAGAAACAAAACAAAATGACTGAAGATTCTTCATCTTTTTTTTGGGATCCTTAGATCAAGATGCATGCCTCAGTGATGCCTCCCCGTGATGAGATGGAGGGGGGCTATGGTATCGGTGGTAATAGTACTAACAGTTGAAGTTATAGGTGGTCGCACTACTCATACGTGTAGTGGTAGGTAGCTAGGTGCCCGAAGATCATTGTAATTATTATGCTGATTCGCATCACGCTGACCGCATGGCCGCGCGTAGTGATGGCGGTGCTGGTGTGGCGGGGGGGGGGGGGGGGTTGTGGTGATGGTGGACGCTCCCTTGTCCAATCAGATTGGCGTTGCGAGATACGCCCCAAGTCCGATAGCCCAATGAAGCCAGTGAGCCCGCGACGATGACGACGACGGCACCGACCGGCGCGCATCGTCGCTCGCTGCTTGACCAGACATGCAGTGTTCGCCAATTGAGGTTCGCCAGCAGACTCTATGAAGAGAGCGAGAGAGAGAGAGCGAGAGAGCTGACTGTTCCGAGTATGCCCATACCCGCTTTATCATGACTCTGGATCTGCCCACTCCACTTCACGACCCCACGGCCATCGCCTTCCCCTCTGCCCCCCCCTCCCCCCTCTCTTCCACGACACCCCCCTTGATTTCCCGATATGCCAGCCACTGCCCCAACGTGCGGTACTGGCCCTACTTCGACCGGGCGTGTGTCGACCTCTGCTCTTATATATGTTATATATATATATATATATATATATATATATATATATATATGTGTGTGTCCTACCAACTCGCTTGGTTGCTTGTTACCGCTGTCACTATGGCCTCTGCCCTCCCTTCTTCTCTGCCTCTCTCTCTCTCTCTCTTGTGAGATGCATGCAGAGGAGGACGTACATACATCCACATACGTACATTCATCTACATACGCACAAATCCATATAGTGGAAGCATGGGCAATAGCAGCAGCAGCCGCCGCCGCCACACCAGGCAGAAGCGCCTCATCTATGGAGACGCGGTCAACGCGGCCGCAGAGGTGGTCACTGCCAAACGACATCACCTCAATCCGCCACCATGACCACAACTAGCACTGCCACCACCGCCTGCGCCGCCGCCGCCATTGGTCTCATTTGACCAGTGGAACTGGCTCATCAAACCAGCGTGAGGAAAAGCAAGACAGCATCGACAAGCAGCAGACCTGCAGTCTGACGACTCAGCCAGGCAGACCTCCACCCCAGCCTGCTCGTGGGGTTGGCCTGCCTAAGACCAACCATGAGCCGTGAGTAGGCCGCTACAGCTAGGCGACACGCGCCCATCATTGTGGCAAGGGAGAAGCTAGAAAAACATAGAGCAAAAAGGCTAGAGAGAGGGGGGGGGGGGTAAAATATGAGAGCCCTAACCATCTCCTAACCATCACTGTTTTCCTGCAGATTCGTCCACTGTAAAGAAGAAGCAGCGGCAGCAGCAACAACGACAACAACAACAACTACTACAGCAGCGACAGCAGAACGGTCACAGGACGAAGGTGATGATGTCGACGATCATGGCACCAAGAAGGGTGGTCGTGTTGCCAGCAACAAAGGCGGCAGCGGGGGTGGGAGGTGTCTCCGGCTCATCATAGACTAGTCGTTCATACATATCTCTGTAGATATATACATTGAGAGATATGCGCCTCTCTAACTGAGAGGACACTGGGATCGAATATCACCATCAGCATCGTCATTATTATTATTATTATTATCATAATCGTCATCATCGCATTATGGAATGATAATGCCTAGTTCGAATAGAGCTTTTGTCGAACTGGGCCAGTGAGCACAGCCAACTGGTGCCCACATACAAGATACTACTGTTACCACTGTTGCTACCGCTGCTACTCAGAATAGCTACAGCCTGCCCCGCAATCTCCCCTTAGGCCCCCCCCCCCCCCCGGTCCCGACTCATCTGCCCATCCAATGCGTATTGCGAGATTCCACTAGGTATACGCCTCGAGGTCGGTGGTCGGTTGGTCAATCGGTCGTCGGAAGGCCGCTAGGTTGGTTGGTTTGGAATGGTATGCTCAGCGTATTGAGCGCAAGGGTGGTGGTTTCGGGGGAGGGAACACTCTCGTGGTTGGAGGGGGCTCTGGCAGAGGAGAAGGTGGAGGTCGGGAACCTAGGCCGCCCACGACGACGAGAAGGAGGAGGACCTGTCATGCCCTTGGACGTGTCCATGATGATTCGTCTACGAGCAGCACGACGTAAGGAACGCCGCCTCCGACAACATATGAGGGCTGAACGAGCGGATCCACTCGACCGACAGTAGCGACGTCTAACGGATGGTAGGTAGAGCAGGTTAAGCAATTATAGCCAGTTATGTACTCTAAACCTCGTGGGTCGCCATTGCGGCCAAGTGCGCTGCGCGCGAGAGAGAGGGAGAGATAGTGAGAACGAATTGACGAGAACAAGGCACGGGATGCATAACGGGAAGGAAAGAAGGGGGAAGTACATATAGCCAATAAGAGGGGAGTGTCTCTAAGCCAGCTACCCCATCTCCGTGTGCCGGTAGCCTCACGTCTACGTCAACACAACAGAGAGCCAGCCAGTCAGCCTTCAGTTTGGCCAGGGTTAGGTCCGTGCGCATAATTGCTGGCGAATGAATTCAATTGACCTCATCACTCGATCATCCGTTCCAAAACATCCGTGCTACCGTCACATCTGCTCTATCCGGCGTACATGCAGATTTACACTGCATAGAGACAGACCGCCGGATAGATGAATAGAGACAAGTAAAGAGGCAAGCGGTTATATACTGATATACTTGTGTGCACACACAGCACCAACGGCACGGGCCAATGGATGCGCCTCTTGTTCTCCTAACCGCCAGTGATACTACAACTACTACTTCTACGACTTCTACCACTATAACCACGATCGTCTGGGCTATCTATTGCGTCACCACAATTCGAGCCCTGACAACTTGTCTCCGGATTATTCGTCATGCCTGCCGCCGGTTCTACGTAGTGGAGCACGAGGAAGTTCGAGAAAGTCCGCAATTAAAAGGCCACTCCAAGGCTTGCGCTCCGCAGCGAGCCTGCTCGATCCAGGCTCAAGGCTGGCAGTCTCGCCGAACAACGAGGAAGAATACGGCCGAGCAACGATCTATCGAACGAAGCGAGAGAAGAAGGCATGCCGAGAGTCGACAGAGACGAAGAAGCAACAAAAGACTTGCATCTCTCCCGCCCATTGTTGAATCGACGATACCGTGTCCGATTGGTCCTCAATAGTCTCATTGCGCGACTCGAATTGCATGCCCGCTCTCGTCTGCCCGCTTGCCCGTCTCGCGACATGATCTGAACTGGCGCATGAGCGCAGCGATACGACCTCTCAGGGCTCGACTGATGGCTTCACACCAGGAGCACACCTGGATTACTTACTGTATACAAAAGCTCTCTCTTTCTCTCACTATATATATATATATATATATATATATATATATATATATATATATATATCGCCAATCTGTATGCTGGAAGAAGGCCTAGTCGAGCCCGGTGGCGTGGTGGGTGCATTCGCCTGCGCCTCGCGACCGGAGGAGACGCATAGGTGCGCGGGTTCGAGCCCCGCCGCTGCACATTTGTACTTATGGAGGTCCGTCTATAAAGCAATGTAATGAAAAATAGTCCCGTGAACGTTAAATCTGAGCGTTGAGAGTCAGCCCAAAAAGTTTTAGAAGAAAGCCTTGTAAACCTGTAAACCTCCCTTTCAAAAACCTAGTAGACTAAAACAAAAATGCTGCCTCTGGTTCAGAAACAGGGATCAGCGCGGGTGGCAAATGCAGCAAAAGAATCTATAAAGCGTTTGTTAACATGTGGTTTTAAACGATTCCATTAATAAAGATACATCTGCGACGCGCGCTCGCTCGCCGCAGCATCCGCGGCAGGGCTTAAACGAAACAGTGGCCACCAATCAAGTCGGTGCATCTCAGCGGCGTGCATCAGCCCGCCCACGTCACCTATGGCGTGGCTGGTATCATTCATCAACTTAGCGGCGAGGCATAATGGGCATAAGATATGTTGGAGCGCGACGTGTTTTGAGATCTCTCTAGAGACGGCATACTACGATATGCCGTGTATTACGGCGGCATTTGCTGAACAATGCTTTACGTCAAACTCTAGTTATATTTATTATATAATAACGTTGTGCAACTGTTGAATACGGTGCACGTTCACAACGACTCGGCCATAGATCGCTATCGTCAGAAGGAAAACAAAAAGAAATCATGGAATGAAACTTTATATATATATATATATATATATATATATATATATATATATATAAGTCAAACAGTTCGACAACTCTAGGAGGCGACAAAAAGTAGGGACGACATAAACAGACACACCGAGACGAACGTCAGCGTCAACACCATCAGAAGCAGTAGCGGAACGAAACAAAAAATGCGCCCGAAAAACCGTTTGCTATTAAATGATTGCCCGCCAAAACGGCAGTAGGTAACGCCGCCCTAAACCGTATGCTCTCGGCGGCAGCGTATGCGGGGCAGAAACGTAGGTCTCTCGTGTTAGCTCTTTCAGACACGTCTGTTTAGATCATCGTCGGTCTTCCAACAACAGCAACCAAAACAGACAAATCTAACGATAACCAAGAGCTGCATCAGCAAATCGCCGCCCCCTACTACATTGCGTTATTATTGCTATTAAGACATCGTGTAGTAGCAGCACATACATAGTTTTGCACTTCTGATACTGCTGCTACTGTTGTTGCTGTTGTTGTTGTTGTTGTTGATGTTGCTGTTGCTGTTGTTGTTGTCGTTGTTGTTATGTCTGCGAATGTTGCCGTAGCCGTTCAGATCAGCATCGTCGTTCCCGTTGGTGTTGTTGTGTTGTTGCGATTGCTGTTACCACCGTTGTGCATTAGCGCCATCAATAATTACCAAAATGCTTAATAATCAGAAGAAAGAAAAAGAGCATCGAAGCGACAGGGCAATTGAACGTTTTCATCATTTTAGCGTCGGATGGGCGGCGGCGGTGGCGGCGGCGGCCACGGAGAAGAAGAGAAGGAGATTTCGCAGCAATATCGAAGAGACGAGCGCAGACAGAAGGGGGTAGGGGTGCGGGATGGGGCGAGCCGGGGGGCCGGGGGGCAGGGGGGTGGGTTAGGGGGGACAGCAGGATGGGATAGGGCAAGCAGAAGACACATGCCCATCAACAGTTCCGAGCCAAAGTCACTCACTTCGCCGATCGCGCGGACAGAGCAGCACGTGAAGGAACGAAGGGAAAGATGGACAAGAAGAAGACAACACCAATATCATCATCATCATCATCAGCAGTAGCAGCAACAACAACAGCAACAACAACAACATCAGCAAGAGCAATAGCAGCAGCAACAACGACGGCGAAGTCTGTACTGCCGTCACTCAGATTGGCATTTTTCACTCACGTCGAGCAAAGAAAGCAACTCAGGAGCAATCAACACTTGTCCCACCCGCCCGTGAAGCGTGGTCATCATTGTCATCGTCGTCCCCGTCCCCTCGTCCTCGTCGAAGTCGTACTGACCCTAGCGAAGTATTAGTAGTAGTGGTAGTAGTAGTAGTAGCAGCAATCAGAATAGAAGCAGAAGTCGTCGTAACTACGGTTGGCTTATTTAAGGTAGTAGTCGAAGTCTCCGTAGAAGTCGATGTCGTGGCAGCAGCAACACCACCAGCATTAATGGTAAATGACAGCAAAGTAAAGCGAACAAAGTAGTTTCGATGGTTTCCCTAGTTGTTACAGCACAAGTACTGCTAGCCGTAGCAACAGTAGTAGTAGTAGTGTAGTAGTTGTTGTTGTTGTTGTTGTTGTTGTTGTTGTTGTTGTTGCTAGAAGTATCTAGCGATAAGTAGACTCGGCGGATTCTTGACGGTAGACTGGCATCACATACATCAGGTACCACACGCATGATGAAAACGCTACAGCAGTAGCAACAGCCGCAGAGCAGCCAGCCGAAAAAGCATCAGAGAAAAACTACGAACAGCAAATCAACGCAAAGTATGACATCGTTGTTGTTGCTGTTGTTGTTGCTGTAAACTGTTTCTGTTGCCTCGTCCTTTCTCTTAATTTACTTGAACGTCTATTTCTGACAACTGCCGCCAAAGCGGCATCAGCAACTCTGGGCGGCTGGCTGGCTGGCTGGCGAGCGAATCAACAGGCCGACGGACTGAAAAGAGAACCGTGATAATGATGAAGATGATGATGATGAAGGCGATCAGGATCAACAAGACCGAATGAAATGATTGTTGATGCTGTTATTGTTGTTGTTGTTGTTGTTGTTGTTGTTGTTGTTGTTGTTGTTGTTGTTGTTGTTGTTGTGTTGTTGTCGTCGTCGCTGTTGTTGTTGTTGTCGTCGTCGTCGTCGCCGCTGTTGTTCTTGTTGTTGTTGCTGCTGCCCGTTGAATTGGCACTAGCAGCAGCCTCTCGGCCAGTCAGTGTCTGGTCGGCAAGCTGCTGTACAAAGCGTCGTCCGAAAACAAAGTTCGAAACGTTGTTTCTGTCTGGCCCGATTCGCGCGTCGTCGTCGTCATCACCACCACCGGGGCCACCGGGGCATCGCCGGGAAGCACAACAGAAGTGTAGCATCAGGAGGAACAGCACTCGATGATGGTATAAATGCTAATATCTATGATGGTCTTCACCATGATGGTGACGATGATGCTGCTGCTGATGCTGACGACGATCTTGATGATCCGATGATGCCAATGATAAAGATCCAAATGATGGTTATGATGGTGTCGCGCTGACATCGCGCCCTCACAAGAAGTATCAACGACAGCACGTGATCATCGATGGACATAGATGGCGCACAGGGAGTGGTCGGTTCGTCGCCCGGTTTCCTCGTTGTCAACACGCCTTCCCCCCTCTCTCTTTTAATATATATATATATATATATATATATATATATATATATATATATATTTTCTCTCCTTCTGTCCTCTGCCCCGGACGCTCCTCCTTGTTGGTTTGTTTCGAAGTTTTTTCGCTATTAACTGTCTGTGGCGTTTGTCTGGAACTTGGCCATCTTCGACTTTGTGTTCCGACCTCACCATCATCAGCATCTATGTTGTCATCATCATCACCATCATCATTATCGCCACCATCACCACCATCATCATCGATGTGGCCATCGTTAGCGTTTTCCCTCTGCTGTTGCTGTCCGCTCAGCAAGCGGTGAATGGTGGCCACAGCCGCTCTTGATGCCGCTCCTGGCGCAGCCGCCATGGTCTCTTCGTTTGTTGGTTCGGTCGGGCGGTCGCTCGCTTACTCGCCCGCTATTGTCCACTCGGTTTTCCATTGACTACAATTATATGCTAGTTTAATGACAGAAAAAGAAAAAGAGACAGAGAAAGAATGGTGGGGCAACACTGGTTACCCTACCAGCATTAGCAGCAACAGTTATAGCTGCTCTTGCAGCAGCTGCTATGGCAAACCCGGGCTAACTTTACCGCGCATTTATGCTACCCCCTAACAAACAACCACAATGATGAGTTCGTTAGAGAATTCGGTCTATCCGTTCGTCCATCTGTCTACCTATATGTCTGTCTGTCCGTCTGTAGATTTCTCGCTTTCCTGTCAGCTCTGCTCTCCTGTCATCTCTGCTCACGTTATGCTGCCACTGTTTGACGGAGCTCGTGCCGATCCTGGTTCGTTGCGGCTCACTGCTCTCAATCACGAGTCGGAGGCAAGTGAAGACGAGCGGGATACACACCACAGTTAGCGGCATAGCGTTATATATATATATATATATATATATATAATTTTTTTAACTTGTAGGCACACTCCGAGCAACTGGTCGGACAACCTGAGTACACCCGTCTCGCGATCATGGTAGCCGTTTCAGTCAAGAGACGAGCGTATATAATATATATATATATATATAGCGGGACCGACAGAGACAGCAGCGGAGGCAGACGATCCAGCTCTTCAATGTCAACAAAGTATCATCGATGGTACGCGCGACGTCGTGTGACGTGTTAAGTGGCACATGGAAGCCATGCCGAAGTGAAGAAGTGTTGTGTTTCTGTCGTCTTGGTATGGTTCTGAGTCGCTCTGGCCGTCGGCATGCGAACAGATCGCATGCCGATCTCCCCTTAACAACAAACCAGCCACTGACGGACTGACTGGCTGCCTGCCTGTCTGCCCACAAGTTCAGCAGCCCTATTTCGACAAATACTTCGGTTCGTTTATCATCATCACCAGCACCACCATCACCATTCATCTAGCTGCTGTGTCGTTTGACCAGATCAAAATGAGATCGAAATAGAACAGAAACCGTAGGGAGCCAGAGAAAACCGAGAAAGGGAGAGAAAGCACTACGTAAAAACACGTAGCCTACAGGCTCGTGCTACAGGTGCTACAGGGCCTGTTGCGTGCGCTGTTGACGTCAAGGGGGCGCGGTCTGCCCAGCTGGTTGGAAGCCGCGGCGGGCCCAATCTTCAGGGCTTCGGGATCGACACTCCGTGCAAATCGGAACGCCTTAAGGGAAAACGCGCGACCAAAAGGCCATCATCCCTAACGAGCAGCTGTAGAGAGAAACGCTGTGAGGGTGAAGGGAAGAGGGGCAACAGGGGAAAAGGGGGGGGGTAAAAGATGCGAAGGAGATGATGACGACGACGACGTCAAGGAGAATGAGTTCTGCTGTTGTTGTTGCTGTAGGTGTTGTTGTTGCTGTCTTCGGCTTGACTTGACTTCACTGAGTGTTGCTGCCGCCCCCTTAAGCCGTCAAATTGACACATCAACAATAGCGTTGTGTGTTTCTTCCATGCTCGTTCTTCCCGCCTCCGCCTCAACTCGACGACTACATGCAAAGGAAGGCGGGACACGGCGGCGGAATAGCAACGATTGTGGCGACCACAACTATCGTCTATCTATCTATTTATCAGCAAAATGTAGCATTATCGTGTCACACAAGCGCGTTCCTTCTAAAACGATCAGTAGGTTCACCCGATTGGACATCATTTCCCCTACGCATAATCGTCGTCGTCGTCGTCGTTTTCGTCGTTTTCGCTCCTGTCCCCGCCAGCAAACACAAAAATAACAACAGCAGGATAATAGCGACGATTTGACATTATACTCTATTACGGCGGACGACAACAATAATAATCATACGAATAATACCAATAGTAGTATAATAGTGAAAATTGATACATTAAGAACACCACGGCCAAATAGCCGAAGTAAAGCTACCACAACGGCAACATAACAACAACTATTACTTCCACTACTACTACTACTACTAGTACCGGGGTCGCAACAAAAAAAAAACAACAACAATAACAACAACAACAACAAGAACCAGCAACAACAAATGGAATGAAAGCGGGGATCGTTGTCTTGACAATAACAAGGTTACTACAACGAGTCAGCTTTCTCTAGAAAACGACAGCTTGTTGACCACTCGACCAATGGAAAAAGGACCGATCTCGCTCCCCTCCAAGTATAAGGAAGAGGACAAGGCCAATTCCTAGTGGTCAGCACAATTTTATCAGCTGGAACAGCACAAATGGAATAACAACAACAACACAAATCATCACAACAACAACAACAACAATAGTGCAAGCTACACCATCTGCAGCAGAAGCAGAAACAGCCATATCATCGGCAGCAGCAGCAGCAGCAACAGTAACAACAGTGGCGTGGAATTCTCTCGAGAAGAGGGGACAATGATGATACAGTGGCACGTTGATGCCAGTGGTAGCGGTGTGGCAGAACCAACGACAGGGCATTTGCTTAAATCGAAAACCGACCGAGACCGAGACCGACAGACAGACAACACAAGCGCGCGCCCGCTCGCGTATTATCTCTTCAACAAGTGGGAGTTTCGCGACAATGACGACGTCTAATAATACGTCTGCCGCTAAGTCGTCGGCAGCAGGCAGGCAGGCAGCTATCTTCAAGTATAACATTCCTACGACCGGCGAAGCCAACCTCGGCGAGCGCCTTCGGACGTCTTCGGCTGCCGTGTCGCAGCGCCGACCTCCCGAAGACGACGAAGCGCGGTTACCCCCACGTCGAACCCCTCCCACCACCACCACCACCACCACCACCCCATAGGCTTCCACTACCATTCGCCTTCTTGCCCAGATTCGTTCGCCCACCTCTCGCTCCCCAATGGGCTCGCAGCAGCAGCAGCAGCACAGCAGCATGTCCTATGTCATTTTCTGCTCTCGCTCTCTCTCCCCCTCGTCCTTTATTTCTCCATATATCAGCTTTCTCTTCTCTCTCTCTCTATCTCGCTCTCCCTACGGCGGTTCGCTTGCTCGTTGTTCGTTAGCCGCCCCGACGATGACGTCGCGGTCGCCGTCGCCGCCGCCATAGATGTGTTTGTCGACGCTGAAAACAACGACGACTTCTGCGGGCTCCGCTGACGTTTCTGCTACTTCTGCTGCTGCTGCTGCTACGGCTGTCGATGCTAGCCGATCGCCCGACCGTTTGAGCGGTGCGGGGCGTCGAACCTCCTCCTCCTCCCGATCTATCGAGACCCGCTCTCGTTGTCTCGTTTGAACCTAAATGGCTAAATTGGCCCATTCACGGCCGTCAGTCATTCAGTCAGGTCAGTCAGTCGGACTGGCTAGACGCAGATCACATACGCATAAATGTATATATATATATATATATATATATATATATATATATATATATATATATATATATATTTATATAATTATTATTACGCAAGGATTTTGAATAGCTCACCACCACCCAATTCAAAGAACACATTACTATCGCTAACACAATCATCAACGTCATCATCATATGTAAACACTCCATACGATCATATTAGAGCTGTATTAGGTAATCATTCGACTGCTAATAGCTCTCGTAGTAGAGGTGGTCGTGGTTGTAGCTAAAGTACCTCGAAAAGTCAATCGGCCACCTTGCGATAAATGTATATATGTGTATATATATATATTATATATATATGCATATATATATATATATATATATATATATATATATATATATGCATATATATATATATATATATATATATATGTATTCATATATTTAGCTTCCACAAAGACTTAAATCGTTTTCGATTGGCGCCTCTCCCTTTTTGGTCCCGAGCCGCAAAACACTCAAACGCTTTCCTCAGTTACGACTAGCGTTCTGATGACGTTACTGCTGCTGCTGTTGTTTTTAAAGTCTTCGCCACCTTTGGTATTGCCGCATCGCCGTCAACAATCGCCTCAGCAACAGCAGCAGCAGCAACACTAACAACAACACTTACAACAGCAAAAACAACAACAGCAACAACAACAACAACAACAACAACAATAACAGAAGGAAGAATCAACAGTAAAAGAGCTATAAAATTTGAAGTCGCCGCCAACGAAAAGCAGGTGGCTCGAACCGACACTAGCTAGTTCGTCAGTTTTTCTCATTGTCATCTCTGCCTCACTTGGCCACCACCATCCGCATTCGTCTATGAATTCACGCATGCATGTATGCATTCATTCATGTCGTCATCCATCTTGCATCAACACAGCATCTCTTCTCTCTGTTCTTCACTTATTCTCATGCTTGTCTTTCGTTCTCACTGGTTGAGTTTTGAAATCCATTGTTGCTGAGGTGCCGCTTTGGCGAGCGTTGTCAGCGTTGTTGCCGTTTTTAAAGTTGCCGTCGTTATTGTGCTTGTGTTGTTGTTGTTGTTGCCGGTGTCGTTGTTGTTGCTGCCGGTGTCGGTGTTATTGTTTTTGCTGTTGTTGTTGTTGTTGTCGTCGTCGTCGTCGTCGTCGCCGCTGTTGTTGTCGTAGATATTTGTGGTTTTCTAAACGACGCCCGTCGGCGGCGTCACCGTCACTGCCGGCCGAGCTGGCTCGCGTAGTTGAGCTGAGAGATTCGTCAATTCAGCGCCGGCTCGTAACAACTACAAGCATTACACTCCCCAGCCTGTCCCCCGCCGCCGCCACCTCCGCGCCCCCCGCTTCTTCCCCCACTGCTGCGTACAGGGAGGGGAACAACGACCACAGTTGTTCGCAGCGTCAAAATGCACAGAAGAAGAAGACAACGCAGGCGAGAAGAGGCGGCATCTGTGGTGAGATCCGTAGTGGTCATCACCGAACTAAGTTTGTCGTCCGCCAGCCAACCAACCAGCACGCACGACCGTTCGTCTGTCGTGTCCATAATGAGCATGCATACATAATAACAGCAGCAGCAGCGGCAGCAGTAACAGCAGCAGAGAAAGCAGTAATAATAATACTAATAATAATCTGATATTAGGGAGACGAAAAGCAGAAACAGCGAGAGTGATACCAATAACAACAGCAACAACAACGACAACAACAACAATGACAACAAGAACCACAACACGTGGCAACAGGCAACAATGTGCACATAAGCGCACGACAACAACCCTGAAGAGCAATAGTACACGAGCTACAGTAACAAATACAGTTTCTAGTCGCACAGCCAAATGGAAATATGATTACAGCAACTTTTCTGCTTACGTTGTGCCATTTGGTAAGTTTAGTAATAATAATAATAATAACAATAATAGCAATGATAGCTATAATGGCCACAGAAAACGCAGCAACAGCGGCAGGAAATGCGTATGTCCGCTTTGTTAGTGGGGTTGTTACAGGCCCTCGGCCCCATAACCCCTAAATCTAAACATTACGACAACAAACAGTACGAAAATTGCTTCTGATGTCATTACAACTACCAATACTATTAGGACTACATTTAACACTACTACTACTACTACTGCTCCGACTACAACAACCAGCCGACACGTGCACACTAACAACGAATCGACCGCCGCCATGTGTGTGACGTG
The DNA here is from genome assembly GCA_003439945.1 of Dermanyssus gallinae. Classification (NCBI taxonomy): domain Eukaryota; kingdom Metazoa; phylum Arthropoda; class Arachnida; order Mesostigmata; family Dermanyssidae; genus Dermanyssus; species Dermanyssus gallinae. The sequence goes on along the minus strand of QVRM01007006.1, from coordinate 495,393 downwards.
ATGAAACAACAACAGCAACAGCAAATGCAACAACAACAAGGGCAACAACAACGACAACAACAACAAAAGCAACACCAAGGGCAACAACTACAACAACAGGGGTAACAACAACAACAACACCGACAACGGCGATCTACCCCCAGACGACGACCTGCCTGCCCGTATATTAGCAAAGCAAACTCGCAATGCGCGTTCTCTCCCTCGCTCGCTTGCTTGCGATATCTCTCTTTCAGTTCGCTTTTCTCTCGATCTTTCCGCCTCTTGCCAAACTCTCCTTCCCCCAGCCTTCCTTATTTCTAAAAGAGAGAGAGAGATCTTTCGATGGAGATTTGCGTGTTGTGTGTGCTGTGTAGACGCGCGCATCCACGTTAACATGTCGGTATAGTGGTGATGGTGGTGGCGTCCTTCTTCTTCTAGTTGATCAGACTACCAGACTTGCCAGAACAGACACAACGCCACCAACAACCATGAACGTCTGCTCTATCTAAATTCTGAAATATAGGCGATCCGATAACAGATGAAGCAGCGGCAGCGATAAGTACAACAACAACGACAACAACAACAGCAACAACAACGGTGACAACAAAAGCGGCGGGAGGCACAGGAGGAGCCTTTTTCGATCGAACAGCATCGATGTTGTTGACACTACTCGCACATGAATGCGGAATGCGGGACGTACTAAAACCATCAGCAACAGCAACAACGACAACAACAACAACCGCAGTAACAGTAGCAACAATGACAAAAACAACAGCAACGACGACGACGACAACAACAACAACAACAACAACAGCAAGTGCAACATGAGCAGAGGAGAATCAGCATTATCAAACGTAACTGCGGTCGCCACTCTCAACACTCAGCCTAAGGCGGACACAGCAACTAAACAGTCTAGAAAGCTTTGGAATCATTGTATTGCATTTGCTGGTTAGATAACGATAAGGGGATCGGTCGTTGTCGTCATAACTTATGTCGTTGTCATAGTGCTGTCATTACACATAGTGGTGTTCATCACGGTGAAAATGAGGACGTCGATGATGGTGATGATGATGATGATAGTGGTGGTGGTGGTGATGATGATGCAAACGACGGTGATAATAGTAAATTACTGTCGACGCGACCCATCATTCAACAACGTAGCAGTAGACGGTGTACGCTGGGCTTTACGCTAGTAGGACCAATAAACAAAAGGAGAGCGACAAACATATTACGCAGTCGTACCTACCCTCACAAAGATACGCATACACACGCTTGTAAACGTACTGTGTGTGTATGTATATATATATATATATATATATATACATATGTTCTAACATAGTAAAGTTATATGAATAAATATATTATGCCTTTATATATATATATATATATATATATATATATATATATATATATATATATAAATGGATGACCAGGCGAGACGTTCTCCCGCCGTACTGCCCGCACCGCACGCTGAGATCATCTCCATAGCGCGATGATCGCGCAGTGCAACGCACCGCAGGGCATTATGGAACTATAGCAAGCAACAGCCGTATAAAAACTACTTCACCTGGTGCACTGTAGTGTCTGTCTGTGTCTGTTGTCTTTTACCCCGCTATTCGTGGTGTCTGCAACGAGATGTTTGATGGTCTGTCTCGTGGATCTGACGGAATCTTCTTCTCTAGTAGTGGTATCAACCAGTAGTCAATGATTATGGCAAAGACTACGATGATGATGCTCATGATGATGATGATGCCCATGATGATGATGATGCTCATGATGCTGATGATGGTGATGGTGTTGAAGATGAAGATGACAGCCCAGGCGGTAAAGATGTACACTCATGCAAGCACGTTCGGCTTGCCACCAAGAGGAGGAAGCAGATAGTGAAAAATAGAGTGATGGTGCTTCACCATACAACTACGACGTCACGACGCCAACCAGATTTGCCAATGGTAGTGCGGCGTCATTACATCAACAATGACAGCAACAACAACAACAACAATGAGAGCAATAACAACAACAACAACAACAACAACAACAACAACAACAACAACAACAACAATAGCAGCAACAACAATATTCCGGAGCACCGGCGGCCTGAAAAACGGCCGTCACCGCCATCAAGAACAGCAAGAGCACATCTTCACCATCAATGTCATCAACATCATAAACTACAACATCGTCACCATCAGCATGATGATCAGAGTTCTCATCATTGTCAGCATCAGCATGATCAGAGTTCTCATCATTACCAGCATCATCGTCGATGCCATCAACTCTATTGATGGACGACAGTGATGGATGCCGGCCAGGCAGTCAAGCAAGTGGGCTATGGGGGCAGACGAACACATGCGTAGAACACATACGTACAGATAGATGCGAAGTTCGCAAAGTGTCTTGCCTCGCAACGGGGGGGGAAAAGCAACAGTCGCAGCTTCAGCAGCAGCAGAAGAAGCGAAGTTGTTGTTTCACGGCGGGCTCCACTTCGCGGTTGTCGTGGTTATTGTTGTTGTTCCTGCTGCTGCTATTGTTGTTGTTGCTGCTATTGTTGTTGTTGTTGTTGCTTGCTTGCTGTTGCTGCCACTGTTCTTCTTCTCTGCATCTTTCTATTCGTACAGCTCTCATTCGTACATTCTCTATTCTGCCGTTGTACTCTTGATTTACCCTTCAGATCAACGTGGCTCAACGTTGCCAGACGCCCCTCGTCCCTGCGCGGTCCCCCATCGGGCGGTCGGTCGGTCGAACGGGCAAGCGCAGGCGGCCACCCGTTCGTGTTGTTCTTTGTCAATTCGTTGTTGTTGTTGTTGTTGTTGTGGTCGTCGTCGTCGTCGTTGTCGACGACGACAACGTTTCTTTCATTTTCATCTTTGTTTTCTTCCTCTTCGTCGTCAGTCTCAGCGTCTTCATCTTCTATTTTTTCTGCTTCTATATCGCCGTCTTCTTCTTCTTCTTCTCAACTTCTTCGCTTATTCGTTCATCCTCGTCTTCAACGTCGTCATCACCGTTGTTGTGTCCTTCTCGTATATATGTATGTACATATATATATATATATATATATATATATATATATATATATACATATATATATATATTCATATATATATATATACAATCACAAACGCACGCGGCGCGCGAGTCGTCACAACTTTGTTCTCTCCTATGGAGTTTGTTTGTTGTCTTGTCTTGCCTTGCCTTGGCTGGTCGGCCGGTCCGTCGGTTGGTCGATTGGCCGACGTACAACGACGAACCGACCACGTCTCGTTGGCTTCTGCTGATGCTGCTGCTGCTGCTGCCGCGCGGCTTCGAACGGCGGCGGCGGCGACGACAACGACGACGCGGCGCGACGCCTCCGTCGTTCACGATGGCGACGACGACGACGGCGTTTGCTCGTTCGGCGTTCGTTTGCTTGCTCCTGGTTCGTCCATCGTCCTCAAGTCGCGCTACTACGAAAATGCCGCCACGACACGCTGACTGACAGACGCACAGGACGGACAGACTGGACGGTGGCAACAACAAAAGCAACAACTACTACCATAGTACCATCATCATCATCATCATGTACATAGGCAGCACATAGGTATGTCTCGTTCTTTGTACAGAGGTAGATATATGTATATATATATTATATATAAGCAGACAGACAGGCATTTGTGTTTGTCTCTCTTTCTTTAAATATATTATATATATATATATATATATATATATAGAAGCAGACAGACAGGCATTTGGTTTCTCTCTTTCTTTAAATATATAATATATATAATATATGTCTAATATATATCTAACGGGAGAGAGAGAGCGAGAGAGAGAAACATACATAATGTCTGTCTATCTGTGCATACAAATATACATACGTATGGCCAGCTACCTCAGTTGACGCATCTAGTCTAGATGTGCGCCGCTATCTATGTGTCTCTCTCTATACCTGCTGTGTGCTCTGTAGTGAAGTGCAAATATCAAAAACAACAGCACCAACCCAGCAGTACAAGTGTACTCGTAAGCAGTCAGTACCAGTTATACGCGTATGTACAGTTGTCGCAGCAATAGTAGATGTGGAGACGTCGAGATGTGGAGAAATATTCTTCTTAAAGCGAAAAAATGCCATTTTTGAAGAATCGGCAACGCCAACAGTACAACAGCAACAACAACAACAGAATCATCATGATTGTCATCAGCAGCAACAACAGCAACAACAACAACGACGACAACAACAACAACAGCAGCAGATGATATAAGAAAAGGACCTGAGAGTTCGGCTGGTGCCACCGAAGCCGACGGATCAGGCCAACCGACCGACTGCCGTGACTGAGTGACTCAGCGAACCATGCTCGTCATCACGCCGTCCACCGACGACCAGGCCAAAATGGCAACGCCAGCATCTGCAATGCTGATCTTGTTGTTGTTGTTGTTGATGTTGTTGCTGGTGGGTGTTGTTGTTGATGATGTTGCTGCTGGTGGGTGTTGTTGTTGTGTGTGTTGTTGTTGTTCTTGGTGCCATTGTTGTTCGTAGTCGAACGCCAGCGGGCGGCGGCGGCAGCAGCAGGTTCGTCGCCACGGCAAATCATCGACATCATCCACCTTGGTGCGTCGTCGTCGTTGTCGTCGTCGCCGTCGTCGCCGTTTGGTGGTCTGTTCGTTGGTTCGCTCCGTTCGTCCGTCCGTCCGTGGTTCAAAGGGCCTCGAGAGGAGCTGGCTGAGGCGCACGAGATAGATCAAACGAAAGAGTGATGCGAACGAAGAAGAAAAGGAAAAGAAAGATGATGAGAGAGAGGGAGCAGCGCAGGGGGGAGTCTATTGGCGAAAGTGTGTGTAAGAGAGAGCGAGAAAGCGAGACAGACAGAGAGAGAGAACGCGCGAGCGAGGGAAGATACGTAGAGAGTAGTAGACGTGATGCGCGCAAGCGAGACAGATATATAGATATATATAGAGGTCCAGCAAATTCGTCGGTCGCTGCGCGGTTGCTGCTGAAGTTGCTGCTGCTGAAGACACCGCTTGTCGTGCTGCTGACGAACTGACGAGGACCCCTGCTGAGACACCAACCAACCAACCAACCAGCCAACCAACCGATCGACCGACCAACGAACCAACCACGAACGCTGACGCTGAAGTCGAAGTCGTCGACTTCGCCGGCGTACGCGCTCTCCTCTCGGCAGGCGACGAACCCACGACGTTGTTGGCGTTTGCTGTCGTTGTTGTTGCTGCTGCTGCTGCTGTTGTGGTCGTCGTTGACTCACTTTGAATTCGACTTCAAACGTCGTCGTCGTTGTTGTTGTTACTGCTGCTGCTGTTGTTGTTATTGTTGTGGTTGTTGTTGTTGTTATTGTCGACGATTGGTGGACTCACACTGACTGGCATGCCGTCTATTGCGTCCGTCTACGTCCGTCCATCCCGTCATCCACACAACGTTGGCGGGC
>QVRM01007006.1:347500-485000 GCA_003439945.1 Dermanyssus gallinae | reverse complement strand
CCGACCAACCGACCGACCGGCCAACGATCATTAATCACTGGATGCCCGACGACCGAGGGCAAAGTGTGGCTCTGTGGCTGTTCGTCCCCATTCGCTCGTTCGTTGGGTCCGCTGCCGCCACCACCGCTGCCGCCATCACCGCTTCCACCACCGGTAGTAGTCCCGTTTCCGTACCCTGCCTCCTACTTCTGCGCTGGCTGCGTTGCTGTATAGTGTTCCTTCACCAGTAGGAGCAGCCGCAGCAGCAGCAACCGAAAACAGGCGGCGTTGAGCGTGACGGGCGTGACGAGGGCTGGTCGTACGTCGGTACGCCGACTACGACGACGACGACAATGATAATAACGTGACAATCGTGGCTACAGAAACGGATACTTCTCTGGTATAGTACACTTCTAGGGCTGCTGCTGCTGCGGCTACTGCTACTGCTGCTGCTAATGCGTTGTCCTTTCCGCAAGTGCATCCTTAAATGGCTTGGGAGTATGGGTGCGTTAGAAGGGGGGCGGGGGGGGGGAGGGGGCGATCACTTAACCAATTGCCTAGCTGCAGCGCGTATGATCGAATGCGCAAATGCGACCAGAGAACAACAACAACAACGACAGGAATAACAACAACAACAAGAACGACGACAGCCAGATCGACATGAATTGACGTAATTGTCAAAATTATACCTGTCATGCTACGGCTAAGATGTGTGCAGATAAAGCAAACGAAAAAAAAACACCCAGGAAGCTAAGCGCAAAATTGTTTGCCACTTACAAGCGCACCTCATCATTCTCATCATTAACACCATTAGGACATTGCTGTTCATCTAAATATAATTTAGTCTTTGTACGTCTTTAAGTATGTTTATCACTGTTACTTTGTTTTGTAACAATAATTTTTATTTCAAATGACAAGATCGACTGCAAGTTTACCGTGGTGTACTGCAGCAGCAACAACAACAACAACAACAACAAGATTTTCGGTCTAAGGCTAAGTTAAATAAATCGAGCAAATAAGTAGGTGACCAGCGCACAACATCAGTATGGCGTGATCATGGCGTGCTCATGCGTTCATCGACAAAGGTCGTGATTGTGACAGCAGAAACGGCGTCCATGACAACATCGTCGGCGCCCATACCCCCTCCCCCCGAGCCCGCACCCCCATGTCAACAAACAGAACTGTTGGACATCGCTTGTGGCACCGCCCGACACGCTTCTGCTAAAAACACAACCACAATCACAACAACAACGACAACAACAACAACAACCACAACAGCATCACAAACGGTGTACCATCAAAATGATAGCGATGATGATGATGCCGGCTGCCGGTCAGACGTCAAGACCGCTGCAACCGCGCACATTTGAACTCGCCAAAACGGTTAGTTAGCTGCCAATGACTAGTTGTCGGTCCCAGCGAGGTAACACTAACTGTTCGCCCGGCTAGACTAGGCTAGAGACTATGTGTGAGGTGATCGCCCCGACGACGACGACGCCAATGGGCTAGTTGTCGTCTTCGCCTCCCTCCCCGACTCGAAATCGCCATCGTGATCTTTGTTAGTCCTGCCGCCCCTCCCGCCTGCTTATCATTATCGACGCGTCTGTTCACTCGGTCGCATGCTCAGTCGCTAGAGATCGCTTGTTATGTGGTCGCGCGGTGGGTCGCTCGTCTGTGGCCCGCTCTCTCGCTCCAAAGCGCCCACGAAAGCCCAGGTAGGCTTTTTTCTTACTCTCTGTCGTCGTCGTTGTCGTCTGGTGCCAAAGTGCCAGCAATACTTCCACTACTAGCATCATTGCCAGTCATCAGAGCCAGCCAGCCAGGCGACCCGGCAACTGACTACCAAACAACAACAGCGATAAAGCGACGGCCATTCGATAATTAAGTGGTGTCATTATCAGCAGCGAATGAGCAGCAGTACTACAGTTACTACAGCTAGCAGTCGCCGTAGTAGTAGTAATAGTAGTTGTTGTTGCGGTTGTTGTTGTTGTTGCGGTTGTTGTTGTTGTTGCGGTTGTTGTTGTTGTTGCGGTTGTTGTTGTTGTTGTTGTTGTTGTTGTTGCGGTTGTTGTTGCTGTTGCGGTTGTTGTTGTTGTTGTTGCGGTTGTTGTTGTTGCGGTTGTTGTTGCTGTTGTTGTTGCGGTTGTTGTTGCGGTTGTTGTTGCTGTTGTTGTTGCTGTTGTTGTTGTTAATGTTGTTGGTGCTGTTGTTAGTGGTGCTGTTGTTGTAGTCGTACTGCTGCGACAGCGAGTATTACGAATACTACAGTTACTACTACGAAACGCACGCACGAGTCCAGCCAAGAGACCGACCGACCAAAACGTAGACCGAAAACCGCAGAGCGCACAAACGAACAGAAAATAGCGAAGAAACACCGAAAGCGAAAATAGCGCTTTTACACTGGGGGGGGGGGGGGGGGGCAGCAGAGGGAGCAAGGCGGGAACGGCAGGAGAATAGAGAAAGCACGGAAGCAGGCAACGGAGGGCGGACAACGTCGACAATGGCTGACTGAAGGCAGGCCAGGACAGCATCGAGCCAGAAGCTGGCTGGCCTGCTGCAGGGGTGCCGGGGTGACAAGGTTATCGATGCCCCCTCACCCCGTCGCCTTCGTCGAGAACCATCGAAGAACCACCAGCTAGACGAATGGGCAAACGTGTAGGTGTATATATTTATATATATATATATATATATATATATATATATATATATATATATTGATAGAAAACAGTTGATAGACAAAACGAAAATGAGAGATGTATACGAGTACAGATAAGAAGAACGCCAGATAGTGAGAAAATACAGCGAGTGTCTTCGATAAATAGATAGATAGAGTAAGAAGGGGAGCAAAAATGTAACGAAACGCGTGAAAATGGGGCAGTCGCGACAGGCTGCAGCGTTTAGAAACGGCAACAGCACAAAAATGAAGAAAGTTAAATGGCGACCTCCACGCCAACACGATAAGAGCAGCAACACCAGCGAGAACAAACGCTACAACAATCCGTCCGCTGAGTTGATATCTACAGAGGGGAGCAGCGAAAGCAACTGGCAATATTTGGCGGCTATAGTGACTGCAGCATATATGTACTAAAAGAGAGAGGCATGCCTACAGCACAAAATCGGAATGCTCGGATTAAGAAGTGGTAGTTGTCCAACCTCGCTCAGTCCACGAACTCGTTGTGATGAAAGTCGTTAAGAGCCTGAGTATGCTCATCATATCGTAGGTTAGATCTTAGACGTCTTAGACGTATTTCAACGTATGAGGCCGTGCCGTTAACAGCCCCCTCCCCCCCCTCCCTCGTACAGACAGATCCAATCCATACTGTCAACGACGGACAAAAAAGCAAAAACAAAGGGACAATTCAATCGATAGCAGCAAGTGCCAAGCCTACGAGTGCCTTTTTCTATCTCTCTCTCTCTCCTCTAGCTCGGTTCGTTCTTTTTGTTTTGGACAGTCTAGTCCTGCTATTTTCCTCACAGCGCGCTTCCATATTCACACTTTTGGTGTAGCGATCGTCTCGGTCGTCGTTGCAGCCGTAGTGGTAGACAGACGACTGGGTTTGCGTGACGTAATTCTACCTGGAACCACTCCTGTTGCTACTGTTGCTGCGAGGACGATTGCAACAGCAACAACCACAACTACAATAACAGCAACACAACACACACGAACAACAACAACACAACAACAACACAACGACAACGCAACAGCAAACAACAACACAACAACCAACAACAACGAACCACAACAACACACTCACAGCACTACAGCAACACGCAACACCGATCCCAGGCATGTTAGCAGGTTAGCGTCGCCGTTGTCGCCGTTGTCGTCGTCGTCGGATATCTATATGTTATCGTTGTGTCGACACTTCCTCTTTTCTGTTCTTGTTGTTGTTCTTGCTGCTGTTGTTGTTGTTGTTCGTTTATCCGTGTCGAGACTGTCATAAATAAATATGGCTCTGTTGCCACCACTAGCTCTAATGCCTGACACCCTGGCGGCGGTGGCGGGAGGCAGCCCTTGCCCGTCGCACAGCCGTAAATCATTGCTCGCCATTTGTGTCCCAATAGCGGCTGGCTGGCTGGCAGGTTCGCAGGCAGGCAGGCAGGCAGCTACGCGTTTGCTCGTACGCCGCTTTTGGCGTGGCGACAATGATGACAAGGAAGGAGTTCGTCGATGCCGATTCCGATTCGATGCCGCCTTTACGGTCGTCATCCTCATGATCGACGACGTCACAAGCTGGTCGTTGCAGCAACAGCAGCAGCAGCAGCTACGGAAGCCACCTATAGACCAACCATAGAATATCATGCACAGAAGAGGAGGAGCAGCTAGCTAGACGAAATCCTCACTAGATTTTGCCCAGTTCTACCACCGCCACCGGCGTCCACTTCATCGTCACCACCAGCAACCGCGCGCAGAGCCAGTGTGTGCCTACGAGTTCGTTCGGGGTTAGTGGTAGTGAGTAGACAAAGAGCCGCCTTGCTGCTGCTGCAGAAGAAGAAGAAGGACTCGTGACCTTTTCCTCGGACTCAGTCACGCACTCTCACGATGCATCTACACTGGCTTGCCTTCTGCATCTTCTCTTCGATTCGCTTCTCTCTCTCTCTCGTTGCGTAAATATCTCTCTCCTTGCGTATCGCTCTCTCCGTGCGTCTCTCTCTCTCTCAATTCTGTCCTTCGGTCTAGCGATCTTACTTATTAATATCTGCCTCTCTCTCTCTCTTTCCGTGATTTACTTCGTTATCTACGATAGGTTTATGTTGCCACTCTGCGGTCCGCTAAATCGGTCCTGTATTCCAACAAACAACACAGGTTCAGCCGTCATTTAGCTTCTTCAGTCAGTCAGTAAGTCAGTCCGTCACTCACTCACTCACTCACTCTTTTGCTCAGTCAGTCAGACCGTCAGACCGTCCCATCCGTGCATCCAGCATTTCTGTCTGTACCCGTCCGTAAACGTATGCATAGAATTCCGTAGAATTGTGCGCCGAGAGAAAGAAACAGCGCAACGTCTTTTCTCGTTGTCGTTATTGTCGTCGTCGTCGGCGTCGATGTCTTTTGTAGGTGTTCTTGATGGCGTATTCGACGCCGGCCGCCACTAACGTCGGATTATGGCGATTCGCCGCTTGCCGCATTTATTGTTGTCGTTTCCGTTGTTGTTTTTGTTGTTGTTGTTGTTGTTGTTGTTGTCGTTGTTGTTGCTGTTTTCGATGTTGTTCTCATCGTCGCCGTCATTGTTGTTTTCGTCCTGACGTAACACCAAGGCAAGCAAGCCAAACAGGCGGCAGGCGTCGCTCATCGTCCGACATACGACACGAACAACACAAACAAATAGCATTGGCCGATATGCCTGTCTACCCTTTGTCTACTCATAACCCGCTTTGCGCCGCCAAACATCTTTGTTTGTCAGGTGTACAGACGTGTGCGTGTGTGCATGTATATACACCTGGCTACCTATTCGGTGGCAAATTCGAATTTAGTCGAATTTAGCCAAAAAAAGCCACCCTAGCTCAATATGGTGCCGCTAATCAATGGGTAGCCGATCACTTCATGAAATACTTGGACTCCGTAAATAGTAAACGCACGATATATATATATATATATATATATATATATATATACATATATATATACCAAATGGTCAACCCTGGCGGACGTTCCTGTACTCCATAACGGTAGCGGCGATCAATTAAAAAGCTTTTTTTAAACATTTTATTTAGTAGAATATTTCTCCTAAAAACAGTACTACTAGTAGTATTAATAGTAGCAGTAGTAGTAGTAGGAGTCATAGTATGCAGGTCAATCGTCGTGGAAGCCACAACTCAAATATAGAGCGAGAGCAAAGAATATCCACGCCCAAAACTGTAGTAGTAATAGCAGTAGTATAAACAAGAATAACAACTATATCACAGCCCCAAACCCAAGGAAGTACGTAAGTGAATGACCGCGTCGAGCGGGCGGACAGAATAAACTCTTTGAACCCTTAAAACACAGAGACAGAACAGAGAGAGAGAGAGCGAGCGGAAAAGAGGGAATGAGAGACTTAGGCAAGAAAGAGCGCCGAGTGAAGGTGAAGAAAGTGGGCCGACGAACACTTGGCGATCTCCACCAGCGCTAAGAACGCGAATGTCACGCATAGTAGTGGCCGCGCCGTTTTGACCAGCTGATGGTGAAGCTGCCGTCTCCACGGAGAAGGAAACTAGAAGGAAAACAAAGAAATAGCCCTTTTTTTTCGCAGCAGCAGCAGCAGTAGCAACAACGGCAACTCCAGCAGCAGCAGCGCCGGTAGCAATGAATGCGCTTGCCTTCAGCGTAGTCACACTGAGATAGATATCCAGATGGTGGTAATGGTGGTAGTTGTTATGGTGGAGGTGGTGATGGTGGGCGTTGCTCGAAGGGTTCAAAGGAAGACGACCGCCTGCCGCCGAAATGCGTACGATGGCTCACATTTCGTCTAATCACGTACGTGTATAGTAGGCCTATAACGAACGAAGCCGGTGCGCGATGCCACTGAGGCAGTTGTTGTGGTTGTTGTTATTGTTATTATTATCTTTATTACTACGATTCGCCTACTCCAGTTCCCCGCCTTTTTGTCCGATACCGCCTCGCGTATTCTCCGCCGTATTTCGCTGGCCTTTTCTCGGCTGTGCATGCCGTGGCCTTTCCCTCCTCCGCCCGTTTAAACGTGAGAAACCGTCCGTCCGCACAAGAAACGCTCATCCTCTCTTCATTTAACATTTCCTCCTCCTCCTCCTCTGCTTTGTTTTGCCCGTTATGTCTTCGACTTGTTCGTCGTGTAGCAGTGCTAGATCTACTCGAGATTGGTGTCCGTCCACAGGAGTACAACGCAGCGATAAATAGAGGCTTTCGGTTTTGGGCTGTTTCTGTCAGCAGTCAAAGGCTATCAAAGACGGCACAGAAAAACACAGGCTCTAACACACTGAAGCACCATGGTGAGAGCGGCATGCCTTATGGGAAGTTGTGAGTTAACCTTTAAATCGATATATCTGTGGCATTGTACGTAATCATCTCATCTCAATTGTAGGCATTCGAATCGCAAAGCATGTTGCGTCAGCCAGTGCTGCGAATGATGATATTTTCTAACGCATTTCGTACCAGGATAACAACAACAACAACAAGCACACGACGTCCGTGTGCGTGCAGGTAATTTCTGACGACCACGAGATAGTGGACCGTCAGTAGGCCGTGGGCGACAATGGATAGTATGGAACGGGTTGACGAGAGGTTGGTCGGCGGACAAGGCGGTAGGTTGCAATATGAGAACGGATGGACGAATGAACACATGGACGGACTCATCTACTTACTTACTCGATCGCACTACCTTATTGCTGTCGCGAGCCAAGTCACGCCTATCCGATGGCCACCCAGAGCTGCTATTCACACATCTATGCGTGCCGCAGCCAGCGTGCCGCACCACGCTGAACCAGCGTGTAGAATACGTCGGCCTGCGGCTGCTGCTAAAGCTGCTGCAGGTCGGCGAGGCGTGACCGGCGAGCTATGCCAACGCCTCACTGGTCAGCCGCTTGGCTGGGTGCTTGAGTGTCGTCGTCGTCGTCGTTGTAGACTGTCTGCAGGTGGGATACAGGAGCCGCAGCAGCAGCAGCACTGGGGGTGCGCAGGGGTTGAGGCTGGGGGGGGGGGGGGGTGGTGCAGGAACTCGGTGGCTAGTTGGTGGAGGTAGTTACTTCAAACCGCCTAGCTGTGCTGGTCAGTTGGGCGCTTGGTTGTCGCATGGTCGCCTACTGGTTCATCCGGCCGTCCGTTCCTTCGCGTCGTTGATGCAAAATAGAAATTTTATAATGTCATCGCCATCTCATCTCGTTGTCCGTCGTCGTCGCACCCCACCTCACCCCTCCGGTCCTTCTGGTGGAGACCAACCACGAACGAGCGGATCAGCGTGATGCGGCAGCAAAGGACGTGACCACCACAGCCGCATCTACCACACGACGGGCTACGACATGCGCTAGCCACGCATTCGCTTTCGACACGAAGGGGCTCAGAAGAGCTGTCAGCCGTTCCCCACCATAACGCAAAATGCTAGTAGTAGTAGTAGTAGTAGACGTAGAAGAAGCACCATTACAATCACCAGCGTCATCACTACATTATCATCATCAACAACAACAGCCAACAACAACAACAGCCACAACAACAACAACAGCTATCACAACAACAACTGGGCGGTGTCGGCCTGGACATCCAACGTAGCCCTCGAGCTTTGATGGTAGCTCTACTAGCGCCAACCCCATCACGGCGTTGAAGCTCGACCACCAAGCAAAAAAGCACGACCACAGCTCCCGTCCACACTGTCCACTTCCTCCTTCTCTTCTGGCCGCCACTGGCCGCCGCATGTCATATCCATACTTGAACGACAGTGACGACGACGACGACATTCGATAGTCTGGCTCGGACCGGTAGACCAATCCAGGTAAATCCACCTCAGCCCAGCCTAGCTCAGAACTCCTGCCGGCTGCCCCAACTACTACTACTACTACTACTACAACAAACTAATCTTTGGCCTTATTAATATTATTATTGCTTTCCTTATATATATATATATATATATATATATATATATATATAATCAATATATATATATATAAATATATATATATATATATATATATACATACATACATACATACATACATATTGTATACTTATATGCATGCGCATACGTGTACGAATAGAAACACCTAATAACGAGCTAGCTTCCGCTGCTTATGGAAGCGGCGGCGACGGCGGCGGGGCCGAAGTTGTAGTACGAAGCAGTAATAGTCGAGAATCATGTTGTCGTCGACATGAGGCGGCGGCGGCGGCTGCGGCGGTAACCGACCATTCACTGGTCGTTGGGGTTCGGGGTTGGGGTGTCGTCTCCAACGACAACGACCAATGAGAGAGGAGTAACCGTGATGATGTCTCATAGATGAACGTACATGGGCGGACGGACGACGGACGGACGGACAGACAGCCGCCAAAGAGATGGACAACAGGGTGACACAGAGAAAGAGGGTGGAGGGAGAAAGTAAAAGCGCGACAAACAGAGGAGTACGTGCATCATGAATAACAATATCAGTCGACATAACTAATAACGACGACAACGACGTCGACAACGACAACGACGACGACGATAAGAGCAACACCAACAACAACAACAACAACGGCAACAACCAAACCTCGCGCTTCATGCGGTCTTGTTGCGGGGTCGAGGCGCGGCTAAACGCCCGACGCAGTTAAAATTCAACACAGGTATGATTAACCACACAGCAGCAGCCGCATCAACAGGAGCGATGGCAGCTTCGGAGCAGTTCTTGTTGTCGCAGTCCCTATCGGTCAAAAGCGAGAACATAACTTCGTTTAGCACCCCGTAGATTGTGCCGGCTTGTCACTGGCCACTGCCGCTTGGATGGTCGGCCGGCCGCCGGCAGAGGCCACTGTCGCGGTTATTGCTGCTGCTGATGCTGTTGTTGCTACTATTATTGTTAATGCTGATGCTGTTGTTGCTACTATTATTGTTAATGCTGATGCTGTTGTTGCTGCTATTATTGTTAATGCTGCTGTTGCTGCTATTATTGTTAATGCTGCTGCTGTTGCTGCTATTATTGTTAATGCTGCTGTTGTCGTTCTGTTTTACTCATTTACTGCATGTAGCGGCAACAACAACAACAACAGCATCAACAACAGCAACAACCACAACAACGGAAACAACCACAACAACAACTTCAGCTAAATCAGCACTAGATTAGTCTGATCGGGCAGGGCCTAACAACACTGAGGCGCCTATACACGAACGCGTACACTGATGATAGAAGTAATACGAAGTCGTCATAGTAGTGGTACTAGTAGTACTTGCAGTTATTACCGCTGTTGTTGTTGTTCTTGCTGTTGTTGTTGTTGTTGTCGTTGTCTTTTGTCAGCCTTTGATTTCACCTGCTGAGCAGCCGCCTCGCAGCGTTCTAGCTGTTCTATACGCCGTTCGGTTATTTCAACAATCGCCTTTCTCTTTCATTCCGTTCTCTCTCTCTATCTCTGAATATTCCTCTCTCTCTCTTTCGTTGTCGTTATATGTCTGTCTATTTATCTACTTCCCGCCATGGTGTTCACTTTGTCAGACTCTCTCTATCGGTCGGTCTTTTGTTCAATCCCCGCTCCCCCCTAGTTCCTGACTCTTCCCGTCCCTGACTACCCCCTCGGCACGGCACGACACGACTCGGCGTCGCTTTGCGTCTGTTTCCCTTCGATGCACGAGCAGGCAAACATGTAGGCATGTAGTCGTGCATGTGGCCATGGGACGACAATGGTCGGTTCACTGCTTTGCTGTTTCAGCGTCATTATGATGGACGTTGTCGTGGTCGTGGTCGTGAACGCGGTCATGGACGGCGTCGAATCCGTCCTGCCAGCAGCAGCGGCAGCAGCGTACCATGAACGTATAAAAGCGTACCTATGAAATTGACAAAATGCGCATTTCAAGTCTTCGTCCTCTTCCTCTTCTTTATCGTTTCCTTCTTTTCATCCTCCTCGTCGCCATCGTCGACATTTTAATCGTCTACTTTTTTATCTCAATAATTTCGCATTGTGACCATTGTGCGCCATACATACGTGCACACGTTCTTGCATGCGCGTGCACTGTATATGTACGCAGATCGAGCTCGATGTATCAACTCTGAACGCCATCGGCAGCAGCCGTAGCCAGCGTGGAGTATCTGTCGAGTATGTGGAACTCGTGGATATTGCTGTTGTTAATGTACAACATCTACAGAGGCAGATCTTCAGAAGCAAAATGAGACAGAGCATGAAGGCACAGCGATCGCCCTACCGACAACAACATACCGACATCAACGATAACGACGACAAGAACAACAACAAAACGAACACCAAACGACTAGCCTAACTTTAACAGAACAAAGGCCAACGAAGAAAGGCCGGCTGCTGCTGCTTCTGCGACTTCTGCTACTCAAGGTAATCGTCTGCCGTACGCCGACGGAAGTGGCAGTGTTTCCGCATCTTCTGCTGTTGATATTCCTCTTCGTCTCGTGCTCGGTATATAAATATATATATATATATATATATATATATATATATATATATATATATATATAGCTGCTGTGTATGCGAGTGCTCACCAACCGACGGGCCACCATCCTCGTGCATGTACGAGGGACAAAGATTTTCGTACATTCGGAGCTCGAGGTGGTAGATGGGTCGTTGGACTGGGGGCTGTTAGACTAGGTGGCACGTAGATCATTCAACGCTCCCTCCTGGCGGCGGGATACACTCACAGAAGACAGCCAAACAGACAGAGAGACAGACGTACAGACAGACAGAAAGACAGACAGAGAGACAGACACACAGATAAACACACGGACACACACACACAGACAAACAGGCGGACGGCCACCCGTCATTTACCCATCATCTCCTGAAGCCCTCCCTGGCGGTGCCTGACATCTGTACGAACGAACGCCCGCCTGCTTGCCTGTTTGTGAGTTGGATCGAGTCGGATCACCGGTCCAACGTGTAGCGTGTGTATGTATGTATGTATGTGAGACACCGGGGACGTCCACAATGATGTTCCACTTCGACGGCGACGACGACGACAACGACAACGACAACGACATCTGGTAGGTCAACCCCCCTGTTGACGGCCGCTGCTGCGGCTGCTGCGAACCCCACAGCCAGAGCCGCCGCTGGTTCGTCTGTGTTCGGCTGCTGCTGCTGCTGCGGTGGACGCAGCAACAGCAAATTATGTCGAGAAAAAGCGTGGCGCCGTGTTACCTGCTTGCTGCTGCTGCTAAGTTGGATACGAGGAGGAAGAGGAAAAACACAGGAGTAGGGTACCAGTGGTACCCTGCCAGGGTAGGTCGGCACCTATCGGATCGTTGTTGCTCGTGTGGTCGATGACGTTAGTGTAGTGTTAATGCTGCTGTCGCTGCAGCAGCAGCAGCAGCTGTTGTTGATGTGGTCCTACAGTGGCCCGCCGTCGGGGGAAGGGGGGGGGGGGTTCGTTTGTCGCTTAGTCCGGCGACAAGTCGGCGCCAGCAAAACCTCGCGTCTAACCAGCCTACTCCGATTCATGCGTACGTGCTCTATCCTCGTGCGGTCTCCGCTAGCCGGAGCCAGTCGTCGCTACACAACAACAACAACAACAACAACAACAAATGCAACAACAACAACAAACGCTCTGCTGCCGTGCAGAACGCGTGCAACATGCCGAACATGGCCAAAACGATGGACCAGCCCCCAATGCCCCAAAATGTCACAGCATGACGACACAGAACGATGAGGCAACTCAACAACAACAACAACAACAACTAAATTACGATATAGACCACAGACCGAAACACAAAGCACCTCAGACGAAAAGCGGGCCGAGGCCCCGAGATGGGGAAAGGAGAGTGGAGTATTGGGGGGCAGCTAACTGAACCGCAAACATGAACAGTTCAGCTGCGTCGTCCTCGCCACCACTTTAATCCAGCCACGACGACAACAACTACGGTAACATCAGCAGCGGCACAAGCCGACGTCGTAGTAGTAGTAGTAGTAATAAGTAATAATAATACCAGCAATAATGGCTAAAAATCGCAGAAGCGGTATAATACCAGATATAGCCGAACCAATACCAGCCCGCCTCAAACGTTAGGACTTTAGCTCGGCGGCACACTCTAGCTCCAGCGTTCGTTCTAGCCGAAGAACATGATAACGACGACGAGGAGGAAGACGACGACGAAAAGAACGATGACGACAATGACGTTATGTGGATGGAGATGCGCGTAACAGCCCGCCAGGCCAAACTGTTTGTTCCGCGTCGAAACCAACCGCCGCCGCCGCCGCCAATGTAAAACGGGCCCGCGCCAAGTCAAACCTGTGACGTTCAGCTGCTACGACTGGTGCCGGTGTCACCTATATATATATATATATATATATAATATATATATATACTATAACACCAGGATAGGTGGAATTCGTACTTATAATGTCAATCAACTTATTCAACCTGAATTCGGGCCAGTCCCGCTCAGCTCAGTTGCTGTTTTTGCAATGGCTGTCGTTGGCGTTCAACAAACGATTGACACGTGCAGGATACGTCGCCTGCACCTATCACCACCACCGATCACTTGTCATCGTCTGTCGAATACGACACAACATGTCGGTCGCCGCCAATGCTATACCATAGTGTCACCACGTCATCATTTACAACGCGTCTAATACTAGTAATAAAGTAGTAGTAGTAATAGTTATAGAGGAAGAAGGAACCAGGGGACAGACTATTTATTGGCAAGACGCAACGTAGGATTAGACCGACATAAATACGTCGCCATTAAGGAGGTGGACGCCAGATTAGGCGCTCTTATCTAGGCAGGAAAGGGGAAGAACTTCAGCTATAGAACGAACGCCAAGACGACAAAGATGACGACGGCAACGACAATCGACTATAGACAACGAATTACAGTCCACCCAATGCCGGCGGCAAGATCTGCATGCGTACTGCAGCGCACCGACTTTAACTGTGCAACTTAACGATGATGCCCTGACACCTGACTGACGCCTTCTAGGTCCTCAGCCGCCGTAGGCTCCCCTTAAATTGAGCGTGTCGTTGAGCCGATGATTTTTTTTCGCTGTTGTTAGATGAAAAGAACATGCGTGCCCTTTTCTTCCCTCCAACAAACGACGACGACGACGACGACAACGCATTTTTCATTTCAAACTTGAACTGCGAGCTTCATTACTATCTGTTTGCCACATGCCGTCGTGTCGTTGACGACAATCGCCTCCGTGTGCGCCGATGTAGCTTGTCAAGCAAACGAACGAGCCAGTCATGAGTAGATCGTCGTAGCCAGCCAACGAGCCATCAATGAAACAACAAAAACAGCAGCAGCAGCAGCAACAACCACAACAACAACAGCAGCAACAAACACCACAACAACAACAACAACAACATCAATAATACCAACGAGATTGTATCATACTAACAAAAACTGCTCGTGTCAGTGACGAAGAAGCCAATTACGAACGAACGGAGGGACGGACGGACATTCTCCTCTGGGCGACCGGATTGAATTGACACCATAGTAGTTCCCGTAGTAACAGTGGTAGTAGTAGTAGTAGTAGTAACAGGCAGAAGACGTAGTAAGCGTTGTCGTAGTAGTAGTAGTAGTAATGCAGGCTGCTAGTTGTAGCGGCATCAGCAGCCCGAGTCCAACTAATCGTTGTTTTACAAGCAAAAATCCTATCAATGACAGCGTTCGAGGAGTATTCGTATTCGTCGTCGTCGTTGTCGTGTCCGACGGCCAGCGCGGCTAGCGCCAACTTGTTGTTGTAGTTGTAGTTGTTGTTGTCCGGCGGGCGCGACGTCAATTCACCGCCGCCCGCCCGAGAGATGCGGGCATATTACTTATTGGCGTTGTTTACAGCTATGCGAGCTACAGCCGGTGAGTGGCGGCCACGAAAACGACAGGTACAACAACAACGACGACGACAACAACTTGTTGTCTTGTTGTCGAAATCATCATTAACACCACCACCACCACCACTATCACTACCACCATTACTATCAGCATCACTCTCGTCAACGTTTGGTCGTGCGTGTCAGCGAGACCATCATCACGACAATATCACTTAGAGAGTTCAGCGCAGAGATTGCGGGCGTACCACCAACGGCAGAAACAACAAGAACAACGACGACGACAATAACAACAACAACAACAACGACAACGCCAACAACAACAATTACAATAGACTTGCCGCGCGTTATGCATCAAACAAGTCTATTCTAACAACAACAACACTTGCATCCGAGGAGGTAGGTAGGAGTGCTGCAATCCGGCGTCTTTTTTCGGGCGGCGATTACAAGTCGAGTCGCGGTGGCAACCCGAAGGAGACTAAAGGATGAAGATCGTACAGTCCCAGATGATGACGACGACGACGAGGTTGCTCTCGAGTCGAGCGGCCAGATGCTCATGATGGGAGGCTTCAGCCACCTCGCCGTCGTCGGCCTGGTCCTCATGAACGTAATTGACCCGCGAAAGAGGCAGAGTCTTCCCAGCAATCCTTCAACGCCTAAACCCGGCCGCCACCTTCTTCTATATGCCTATCGCTCGCCAGTAACCCAACTGACTAACTTATTACTTACTACCAGGAAACGATGTGACACCCGATTCGGCTGTGACAGATTCTGGCCACCGCCGCCGCTCGTGAGAGATTGCTCGTGCTGTTTTTGCTGCTGCTGCTCGGGTGACCGATGTTTTCCGACAGCCCGCACGTTTCGTAATTAACATGCGAAACGGAACGAATTACCAGCAACATGAATTGACATCAGAACACAAGGATAAGAGCATAAACAGCAGCAGCAGTAATGACAACAACAACAAAAGAGCTAACAACGACAGTTACAATAACAATTAGAATACCAATCAAAACAAGATTACTTTTTACATGACCTCGCAGAGTAATATAATAAGAACGGCTTCATAGACGAAGATGGCGACGACGACGACGACGACGACAACAGTAACAACAACAACAACAGCAGCAGCAGCAGCAGCAGCAGCAAGAACAACAATAACAACAATTTGGACAAGCTGTAACGACGTCAGGTGGCCAACGACATCCGCCACCTACAGCAGATTCAATTACAGCTGCGACGGAAACGTCGACAACAACAACAACAATGACGACGATAGCGAAAATCCAGTTGTTGGGAGGCAGAATCGAAAAGACGCCTCGCCCCCCCCCAGCCTTTGCTTATCGAAAAAAAGGTGCTTGCTGTGACCTTTGCCGCCAAGTCTGCCGAGTACACTAAGCTTAATAGGTAATTAGGGAAGCTCGACTAGCTGTTGCTAAGCCGTCTAGTCTAAGTGAAGGACACGAACACACACGAAAAATTAGCCTGCAGCATGTGAAGCATGCTGGCATTAACAAAAGGGCAGACTGTGCTCCTACTCCTACTCCACTGTGCTGCGCTATTGGGACGAGAAGAATTTTGTGCGTTTGTTGAGAAAGCATTGCTACACGATACATCGTAGCGAATCATTATTGTCTGTAGCAGCATGTAGTGTTATCAATTGTAGTATGCAGTAGCTGAGTCTGTTTGTCTCGCCCATTGAGCGGGAAGCTATCTATGTTCGAGGCGAAAAAGTCCTGACAGAAAAACCCCTAACGTGACGACGTGTAGTGTTCGATCAAGTCGTACATCACTACTCTATTAGACGCCAGCTTTTTCGGCGACGTAATCGACGCGGCACGTAGATTGCCTTAAATGTCTCGTATGTATAGCAGCAGGCGTTGCAGTCATTGCAAATTATTGGGCATTGGGCGGTGCGTGTGCAGTCATACGCACACAGACCATGGAACGCAGCAGTGACGGGAACGCTTGAATCCGTGGATAAATTCCTTACCTGGAAGGATAAATGAAACCAGTTAGATACGTGTACATATGTCAAGGCAACTAATCACTTATGCAAACAATGATACTAACGGCAAAAAGAAGAAGAAGGCGAAGAACAACAACAACAACAGCAACAACAACCATTGCAGCAATAACAACAATAAGAACAGCAAAGGTAACGACATCAGTAGCAACCTGCAATAATCTTTTGCGAGCTCAACAAATAATCTATATTAAATCTTCCTCAGCACGTCAAAGGTAAAAAGGCAAAAACCAACGAATAAGAGTGGCCATTATTATTATTATTATTATTATTGCTTCCTTTAAGAATGTTACGACGGCATAAGCAGCAGCACTGAGGACCGAGCGATGACAACAACAACAACAACAACAGCAGCAGCAACAACACCAGCAACAACAAGTCAAACGACTACAACAGCAGCAGCAGTAACAACAAATCAAACGACTACAACAACAGCAGTAAAAGCTCTAACAACAATACCACCACCACCACCATCACCAACAACAACAACCCAGCAATCGCAACATCAGCATCAACAGAAGCACCAGCAGCAACAGCCGCAGTAGCAACAGCAGCATCGGCAGCAGCAGTAAACAGAAAAATGAAAGTCGCCAAAATGCCGCCGGCTCATTGATGATAGCATTAATAACGATATTATTCATTCAAAAGCGATTAATTTCGGTCGGTCGGTCGGTCGGGGTGCCGGGTCGTCAGAGGGTGGTGGATCGGAGGCTGGCAACAAACAACGTGGCTGACGCGGCGGCGGCGGCAGCGGCATTGACGTTCGCGTCGGCGTCGGCCGGCCGCAAGGCGAGCCGAACAAACCGCCGCGTCCGGCCATTCTTCGATGTTCCTCGCATCCGCCCCGGCGAATCCGTCGCGTTCGCGTTCGACGCTACTGAATAAACAGCGAGCCACCGAGCGCCGAGGCATTAGTGAGCGGGTATCAATCACAGAACTACTACTGCGGCTGCTGGCGGCGCAACTACCGCTCGAACTGCAGGCGGCAGACGGCTATGAGCTGCGTCGTGGTGTCAATTGACTAATATGGTTCCCGCCCCCCCAACGCTCCATTTCTCCCCAAATCCCTCCACCAGCACCCCCGCAATTCCCGCCCCTTTTCCTCTCTTCACCCCCCCCCCGCCCACAAATCGTCTGCAAGTCACTCAATGAGATGGCTAGCCAGACACACAGCAGGCTGACACACTGACATACCGATAGATAGAAAGTCTGACACACAGCACATATACAGAAACACACCCTGTATTAATTCATGAAGAAGACAACAGCGACTACTGTGCAATGACGCCGTACACTGTAATGGCGTAGTGTCGAAGAGCCGCCGTGCAACGTTTGCCTCTATGATGAAGAGCAGCAGCAGCAGCAACAACAACAACAACAGCAACAACAACGGCAACAACAGCAACAACAACGGCAACAACATCAACAGCAATCGAGACCGTGAAGACGACAATGGCAACGAACGGCAACAACGATCATGTTAACAATAATATCCTAATCAGTAGCAGACCAAGAAGAAGAAAAAGGAAAAGAAGCGGTAACAGGTTTGTTTAGCAGCCCCCGTCATTGTGGGCATACCGTGGGCGTCAACGTGACGTCCCACCGTGGGCTACCGGAGTACGCGGAACAGAAATCAAATAGGAGCACAAGGAAACGGACGAGTAGGTTGGTTTACTGACAGCAAGAAAACAAAAACTTGCAATGCTAAATGACTAGCTAACGGCTAAGTAATCCACAAGTAGCAACTAGTACGCTTACGAAGAACTCATTAGGTTTACGTGAGTGGCGCGCTGCTGAAGGTGCTCTATGTGCCCCACGCTTACATCGGCGCCCGCACTGGGGTGCCTTCATACGTACAGGAGACATAGAAGACCGCCAGCTATCCGTAACTTCACCCCTGTCCTTCATCCGTTTGCAGCTGCCTACGCTCCTGCCCACGACTTCACTAAGCAAATCCCAATAGCAGCACCAGCAGCAGCAGCCGAATAGGCAAACCGAGCGCAGAAAGTCCGCCTTGTCGAGGTCGTCCTAGCTGTAAGAGTGGGTAGAGGTACTGACGCCGCGTGATATGACGCGGCAAGACGTGTGAGGTCCACGGTGTCTCAATGCCATTTGGAAGCTGTTCAAATCGCTGAGCTGACTTGGAAGTGGCGGGGGGGGGGGAAGGTGGTTCAGGCGAATGTGGGCGGCATATACAGCACGTAAATGTCGTTTGTGCTCGTATCGAGACGTGAGCCAATGCGTGTTTATATATATATATATATATAGATGCGTATATATATATATATATATATATATATATATATATATATCATATGAATGTGTGAGTACATGTGTACTCTCTAACTGTGTAT
The DNA here is from genome assembly GCA_003439945.1 of Dermanyssus gallinae. Lineage (NCBI taxonomy): Eukaryota > Metazoa > Arthropoda > Arachnida > Mesostigmata > Dermanyssidae > Dermanyssus > Dermanyssus gallinae. The sequence continues at coordinate 466,230 of QVRM01007006.1, read as the reverse complement.
ATATCGTAGCTGGCTAGGTGAATGCTAACGGTGAATTGGTAGATCACAAACCACATCGCTGTTTGGCGCAACCAAACAGCCCCGAATTATTCATTAGTCGACGATCGACCAGCCGACGGATGGCCCATCCGACAGTCCGACCGGCGCACCCCAATAGAATGAGGAGAAGGAGGAGGGTCTGCCCGCTCTGCTTTTTGCCCATAATCAATGCTTGTATGGAAAAATAGTATAAATTAAAAACACACGCACATATATATATATATATATATATATATATATATATATATATATATATATATATTGATCCACGAGCCGCAATGCCGGCGGTAGGATAAAGCGGAGGTAGGAACGGAGCCAGCGCCCAGGAAAAGAACCCTTGGCAGCAGCAGCAACAACAACACTACTAACACCACCTTAAGCAATCGCCCTGCGGCTTGACTTCATACATAAATCGGTGCGGGAGAACTGCGACACGGTTATTTGGCAGACCAAACACGCAAGTGTGCTGCCTGTCTATCTGCCTATGGATGTATAGTGAGTTGGCCGGTTCGTCGGTCGTTCCATCGCGATTGCTGCTGATCGCTGGCGATCAAACGATGCAATGTTGGAGATAACCAATGGCTAACCAATGGCTGGCTAGTCAACCAACAACAGCTACTGGGAGGTATTCGTTGTCGTAGTAGTAGTAATAAGAGTCGAAGAAGTAGTAGTAGTAGAAGCAGCGGTAGTAGTAATAGTGGTTGCCTTAGAACCCGTGTCAGTAGTAAGCGTTGCAGAAATCGTGGTAGGAATTGCAGGCGCAGCAGCAGCAGCAGCGGCAGTGGTGAAGTGAGATGGCGACCAACAGCATGCACCTCAAAAACCAAGGGCCAACGCGACCCTGAACATCTCGAGTCGAGTGGACGATCACCGGACGGTGCTTGTCCACCGTCGGTGCCGTCACCATCATCGCCATCATCGTCACCAACCATCACCCTGCTCTGCTGACCGAACAAGCAGCAAACGAACGAGGAACTTTGCAGCCGTCTCTGACTCTACGTCAGCAGCAACAACAACGACAGCAACAACAACAACAACAACATTGACAACAACAATAGCCATCACAACAGCAGCAGCAGCAACAACAACAACAACAACAACAACCGCAATAGCAGAAGCTGTATGAACAGTGGATGCAGCAGCGGCGGGGCAGGCAGACAGCCTTCGCCGCCGGGAAGGCCGGGGCGGGAACATCCGAAACTTAACAGAATATATCCACTTAAAAATAACAAGCTGCTGCTGCCGCTGCCGCCGCGTGCTGTCGTTGTTATGCTATGTTATGCTATGATGCGATGATTGGCATCATGATGATGCCAGTGGTGATGATGATGATGATGGTGACGTGGATGGCGGCGGCGGCGATGATGCGTCTGCTGTTTCTGCTTCTGCTGATGCTGATGATGTTGTTTCTGACACCACTCTGCAATAGAGACAGCAGCGTGTGTCGTCTTGAGAGAAAACCAGCCGTCACTAGTCGCACCAGCGGCAAACGCGGCAGCGGCGGCACTGGCGACTGCAGCGAAGTACGAGGGAACGAGTGAGGTGATCCTTCCTCACGCTGAAGTCCACCACCACCACCACCACGAACCGGCGAAAAAGAAACAACTTCAGCGACAACAGCATCAGCATCAGCAACAGCAAGCAGCAGCGGCCGCCGGCGCCGAGCCGAAGACCAGCGTCAACGACATACGCTAAGACGTTAACGACAACGGCGGTGATCACGAGGACCGAAGATGAGCATGGCCGAAGATGAAGCGGGGTGGCGGTGTGGGGTGGCGGGGGGCTACAGCGAGCAATTGCGAGCAAAAACACAGCGAAATAGGCAGATTGACGGCGGACCGACGGCAGCGCTTCACCTGTGCGATCGCGTCGAACGAACTCCGTATTCTTGCTGCTGCTTCCACTGCTATTGCAGTTGTTGCTGTCGTTTTGTTGTTGTTGTTGTTGTTGTTGTTGTAGCTGTCGTTGTAGTCGTCGTCGCCATTGTGGTTATTTTTGTTGTTGTTGTTGTTGTTTTAGGTCGTTCTCGACTCGTGTCGCTCTTGTGATCTAGCACTAGTCTTCGAATTACCTACTCCACCATATTATAATTCCAGACTACAGATGCCGCCATGTCGAATGCGTCGACAAACTATTGCACTTCATTTGGCTGCTTACTTTATAGCTAGCATATGCTTTCATTTAAGATTTGCTCAATTATTACCGCAGGCCATCAACGACAGCAGCAGAACACGACGAACAAAGCCAACATTAACGAATCATTAAAAACGGCAACGGGTGCGTGCTGTCTTAATAGAGGTAACATTTTAAACAATTAGACACAAAAAACAAGACACTTAAAAGAGAAGCAGTTATTGCTTTATTTGCCTCCTTGCCACTCACAGCCTAAGGATGAAATGCACAATTTTTACTTAACGACTCAATCCCAACGACTAAATGTTGCATCAGCGACATTTATTTATTGTGAAATCACGTAGAAATAACAATCCAATTTTAAAGGTGCATGACGACGACGAATAATCACGAGACAAAATGGTTCTTAGTTCTAGATGAGCTGAAAGCTAGAACGTTTAGAATGGTACTCTAAACGCGCAAGTTGTTAATTTCCTATTAAATTGAAAACAATAAAATACGTTAACGCCCTTGTTCGCCACACCCTAATCGGGAACAGTTTACCTGCACATCATCACCACCACCACCACACCTCTGCCACAATTCGCATTTCGGTCGCGCATTTTCACGCACAAGTGTTTCGCAACAGCCGACGCTTTATGCTGCTGCTGCTGCTGTTTTAATACTTATTGATCTTTTTTACTTTCAGCTTCCGTCCACTGGTATTACCCGAACATAATCGAGTTGCCATTCATCGTAGCCACTTCATCAACAGTAAATCAATGTTCGTCAATGTGTAGCCCCAGCTGGAAAAGGAGAAGTAATTTGTTCATTCACTCCTAAGCAGCAGCAGCACCAGTATCAACACCAAGAGGAACAGCATCAACAACAGTTAACAGCGTCAACAACACCAATAACAACAGCAGCAGCACTAACGAAGCTATGACACGAGCCATATCACCCTTATCGTTATCAATGTCGTCACCACCACCAACAACCACGATTCTACTGACGCCTGTCTACCCGCCTGTCTAACTGGCTGGCCGCCCGTACGTTTGACGCCGACGCCGAAGTCAACTCGCGTGCTGCTGCTGCTACTGCTGTTAACAGCAGCGCGCTAACATGTCATAATTGCTGCGCTAATCAAGTAGAGATAACGAACGAACGAACCAAAGAGCGGCGGTGGCGGCGGCTACGACGGCCAAGGCGGCGGCGCCGGCATCACACCGTACCGCAACGCAACGCGACGCGCCCCCTTGACCTCAGTCGGCTCTAACAGATTTACTGCGTACGGACTCGGATGGCGTTCAGACAGTGGCGACGGTCTGTGGTTGCTCTTATTATCACTATTATTATTATTATTATTATTATTATTACGACTACTACTCCGACACGTGTTACCGAGCAAAGTAAACAAAACGTACAGTACACGCTTGCATACGCGCACGCCAACCGCACATTCAACTCATCTTTTACTCACATCTCCGGTGCGCTACAGGAAATACATTTTTATAAGCTATAACTTTGTGAGACTGCTACTTTCGCATGATCGGCGATAGCGAGCAATGACTATTCGCAGATGTTTGCCAAAACTGTAGTTCAATAGCCATCAAAGAGCTGAAGGCCCAACGAGAAAAAGCACAAAGGAAATGCAAAGTAAATCGCACAACGGAAGGCCGCGGGTGCCGTACCTACAACTCAGCACAATATGGTCCGGCCGCCCCAACAAGACGACGACGACGTCAACAACAACAACAACGACCACAGCAGCAATAACAGCGCTCAAAACAACAACAACAACAACGCGGCAACAGTAACAACAACAACAACGCGGCAACAGTAACAACAACAGGAGGCACGTTCGAATCCTGCGCAAAATGCTGCTCATTTCTGGTGGCGAATTTATGGCGATCAGTAAACGGCGACGATGGCGACGACGAAGACAGGAACTGGCAACGTAGCGACTACTGTAGTAGTGGAAGTAGCAGTAGAAAACAGTGGCTGCAGCAGCAACAGCAATAACAACAACAGCAACAGCAACAAGAACAACAACAACAGCAACAACAACAACATTAGCAACAGCACCAATAGCAACAGCAGCATCAGGAAGCGGCGGTCGTCCTTGGCGCGTACCGGGCGACAATACTAAGAAGAACAGTTGTTTCGTCTTTTTCATCGTCGTCACCATTGCCTAGATGAGTCTTTCGACCACGTCGTCGAACGCCGGACGGATTTGTTCGTCTGAAGACGACAACAACAACAGCCGCAACAACAACAACAGCGACGACGACGGCAAAAACGACGTGGTCTTAAAGAGGAGGCAACGACGCACAAACCCAGTGGAGCGGGAGCGCGCAAAGAGGGAATTAAATTTACGTCCCGCAGAGACCAACAGCATTTGTAGCCGCAGCCGCAGCAGAAGCAGCAACAACAACAACAATAGCAACAACAACAACAATAGCAACAACAACAACAACAACAATAGCAACAACAACAACAATAGCAGCAACAGCAGCACGCTTTGGGGCAAAGTACCCATACGTATCGTTGTGGTATGTGGCTCGACGTAGAACGTCCGTAGGACCAGCCAGATCGAGTACACGCCAGATCTTCACTTCTACTGCCGATAACGCTGCTGCTGCTGCGATGCCAACATTTCAGTCAGTTGAAAAGAAAAAAGAAATATGGGCTCGCGCCCTCTCGGCCCCCCCTCTTCGCCATGGTCGCAGTCTTTTCTGCTGTTCTTATTGTTATTGTTGCTGTTGTTGTTAGTGTTGCTGCGGTTGCTGTTGTTGTTGTTGTAGTTTTGATCATCGTCTTCGTCGTCGTCGTCGTATTTCCGTAATTCCGACAGAACGAACACGTAGCCAACCTTCCTCCTGACACGTCGAACAGACGCGAATTGTGAACATATTTTAACATACTACTTCACATTAAACATCACTGTACAATCACTGTTACACTAGCATCATCACTAGCATCACGGGTAGCAGGTACGCGGAACGCGGCTGGAATGAGAACGCATGTCTAATGCATGTACTCAGTTGCCGCTGACATTTCAATATGTCGAACTGCGGGACAGACAGCGATATTTTTTGCTCCGCCGGCATTATCTATATGTGTATCCGTCTATCGATCTATAAATCTATCTAGCCATGCCATGCCGGATCGTTTCGGATTTTTGTTTCTAACCGCCACCGCCGGTGCTGCTGCTGGTAATTCCAACAATTGTTCGTTATTATTCAAAGTGAGCACTGTTAAATGAGTGTCGAGCCACACGACTAACCATGCCACCTACTCTTCTCGTGCTGAGCGGGTATCATCGCTGGTTGACACCTGTATGTTGATTATTTTGGATAGCGTGCACTCATTAACGTGTCACCCAGTCAGTCAGTCAGACAATCAGGCTATTGTATTGTATTGTAAGTAGCAACAGTAGTAGTAACAATAATATTATTATTAGTATTGCTTACGTTTTATTAATAGATATTATTATTATTAGGTAAATGGACTCTACCGTATCGTAGTTGGCCAAAATATCACGCGATTCTGTGACGCTATTTGCCATGTCGTCGCTTTGATAGTCGTCGTCGTCAATGATTCAACCTCTGAATCTCAATCCAGACAGAGGTAGCAGCAGCAATGGCAGCATCGAACTTTCTACTCTCCAATAGCGGAGCAGACGTGATCGGGTCTCTCGATCTGTGGCGTCAACGACGATTCGCAAGCGGCTGCGGCGGCAGCTGCTGTTGCTGTTGCTGCTGCCGTCAGGAACGAACCAGCCAGATCAACAGGAATGATGACGACGACGACGGCGACGACGAAAAGCTGAGCCGAGCGTCACGAGCGACCCGTAGTGGCAGGCGTAGGGAGCAGCCACAGGCCTATATGCCCGATCGGCCGCCCGTCCGTTCGTCCATCGAAAACAAACCAAGCCGACCCGAGCAAGCGATTGTTGCTGTTGTTGCTCCTATTGCTACCTGTGCTGCTGCTACCGCATTACGTTATGTTGACTACTAACAACAACAACAACAACAACAATAGCAAAAATAGCAACAACAATAGCAGTAACAGCAACAGCAATTCAAACTGCATTAACAACACATGCAATACCAACAACAGCAACAACGCCAGCAGTAAAGAGAAGCAGAAGAATAGTCAATAGCTAGCAGCTGACAGTTAGGCAATCATTCGAATGGTACTGCCGTTGTCGTGGTTGTTGTTTCTGCTGCTGCTGCTGTTGTTACAGTTGTTGTTGTCGTCATGGTTGTTATTTCTGTTGCTGCTACTGCTGTCGTTGTTGTTGTTGTTGTTGTGGTTGCTGTGGCCGCCTCCGTCGTCGCAAATTTGGCTGGGAATGATCGGTCGGGATCGTCGAGATCTGAGGCCTCCGAATGTCTACGGACAACGACGATCGAAACGGACGCCCAGCCAGCCAGCCAGCCGGACCGACCGGAGCAAGCGAACGGACGAAAGAACGATAGATATGTCATGGCGGCCCGTAAATCTCCCTGGAAGGCCGATCTATGCCGCTGCGTCGCAGCACGCTGGCTCAGGAAGGCGCAGGACAACGTCAGTGGCGCTGGCGGCGGCAGCGGCAACCACAACAATAACAGGAGCAACCACAACAACAGTAACGACGACAACAACAACAACAACAACAACAACAGTAACGACGACAGCAACAACAAGAACAACAACAACAACAACAACACCAACAACAACAAACGCGATGCCGTGATACGCTGATATAGGGATTGAGATACGGCCAGATGACGACAATAACGACAACGCTAGAATAATATACTCATAGTTATTGTAGCTGATGACAACAACAACAACCACAACAGCAAGAACAAAAAAACGCCATTATCACTTGTTGTGTTTCGTCGCCGGCCTTAGTTCTTGCCTACCTTATGTCTCCCCCCCCCCTCTCTCTCTCTCTCGCAATCTCTCGAATTTTCTGTCTCGCTTTTACTGCATCTGCGGCTCGTTGTAGCTTGAGGCTAACTCGGCATCTTGACTAGTGCATTTTGCCTACTGTGTGCCTGCCGACAGCAATCACACAGCGTCATAACGTCTCGACAGCCGCGCAATTGCGACCGACCGAACGACTGTATACGAACTTTTATAGGAGTTTCGCGGCCGACGCGGCCGCTGCCGGGCCATCTTTGGCCGTTGAGATGCAAATGTATGCACATAGGTGGTGTATAAGATATACATGCCTACATGTATGTATGTATGCCTGCACGTATATACTTTAGTAGGTAGGTTGTTTTTGTTGTTGCTGTTGCTGTTGTTGTTGTTGCTGCAACTGTGGGTTCAAGTAAATCGTCTTGGATCACATGAAATACTTCTGAAATACTGCCATAATTATATATATATATATATATATAGTAACAGGTACGGCACTAAGAAAACCAAGCGTCGTCTGGAGCCACGTTGTTGGCTGCTGTGTACATCCAAATGTAGTTAAGTCAGTCAGGTGGTGGTCGCAGCAGAAGGTCGATGGCGATCATTTCATAAAAGGCATCCGATGAACATCAATTGCCATCATGATGCCAGCTAGCAGTACCAATCAGAATCGCAATAACAAGAATACGTGGAGAGACGGTGCAATGGATCGGATGCTATCGCACAACAGCCATGATACTACAGCCACGATATGAATATTCTAGATTCGTATGATCATCATTGCTATGATGTTGCATTGCCATTCTATTGTGAAGCTCTTGTGACGATGATGCTGCTGCTGCTGCTGCTGCCGAGTAGTGATGGAGCCGACACATAAAGGACAACGGACCCGACCTAGATGAGACACACACACACAATGGTCGAGGGATCGTGTACCGTCCGACCAGCCGGCTGGTCGGTTAGCTGGCTGGAAGCCCACCCGATGAACATCGGAAAATACTCAAAGACACTATGACACTATAGCCCCCCCCACTCGTTCATCTCCCCGCCGCCCCCTGCCAAGCAAACTTTGATTGCCACCATTTCGACGACTGCTTACTACTAGAACTATCATCTGGCGTAGTTGTAACCTGTCCGAACACACTCGACACATGTGCGTATATATATATATATATACATACATATGTATATATATATATATATATATATATATATATATAAATGTGTGTGCACTGCAAGCATTGTTACAATGTAATTTGCGTTTACGAGCGCAGCATACATGCGAAATAGTAGATCCGGCGCTTCAAGACTCAACGAGATTACACCGCTAACAACCACAAGAACAACAACAACAAACATGACACTACCAACAGCAAAAGCAGCACCAGCAGCAACAACAACAACAACAACGGGAACAACAACGGGAAACAGCAACAACAACAACAACAACAACAACAACAACAACAACAACAACGACGACAACAATAAGAACGGAAACAACAACAACAACAGAAAGCAATATTCACCTTGCTCAAAAGCGAACAACCCAAGGAATACACAAGACAGAGAGAAAGAAAGATAGAGGGGGGGGGGAGTAAGAGAGAAATGGGGGGGGGGGTAGTTCGCCTACTTTGTGAGTACTTTGCTTGCTTGGAACGCTTGGTGGGAACAGCGCAGCTAGCTAGCTAGCTTCACGGCGGCGTACTTCAGTTGCAGGCGACCATGCGCGAGTCACCGCGTTACGAGTACGAAACTAGATAACTACGACCCGACCCAAAAGAGACAAACCACCACAGAGAGAGAAAGAACCACCAAGAGACTAAGCATAGAGAGAGATACACAGACAGACAGTCGAACAGACAGAGAACAGAGAGAGAGAAAAACGGCATATATAAGCATAGAACTATATGGACAACGAGAGAGAAAAAGAGACAACAGTGAGGGAAGGAGGAGAAGAAGAAGAGGAAAAAGAAGAACAACCACCACTGACCAATGATTCCAATGATTGGCTCGGTGTGCCGGGGCGGGCGTCTTTATGTGCTGGCTACTGCTGTTGTGGCTGCTGGAGCTGCCGCCACGGCAACAGCAGCAGCAGCAGAGGCAGCTCGCCGCGCAACACTTTACGACTTGGAACATTATTCTATTTCTTCTTCGTCTGTTTCTTATTACTTTATTTACTACCATTATGAGCGTCCTCGTCGTATCTGGTTGGCGTCGGTCGACCACAAGGCGAAACGACCTGCCTGACCTGCAACGGTATTGTTGTTGTCGTCGTCGTTGTTGTTGTTGTTGTTGTTGTTGTTGTTGTTGTTGCTGTTGTTGTTGTTGCTGTTGTTGTCGTTGGTGTTGTTGTTGCTGTTGTTGTCGTTGGTGTTGTTGTCGGGTTGCTTCATCACCCATTTATTACATACCCACATCTGCTTGCATGCATCCATCCCCCAGTTATTGTCTTTATACATTAATTCATTAATTACCTCGTTCATTGCGACGCCTACACATCGCGGCGTAATCGGTCAGTTCGTCAGTCATCCATCAAAGCATCTATTCATTCATTCATTCACTCAGTCGAGTGTGTCTGTTCCTGCCGGTTCTGTCCTCTCTCTAACCTCCACCTCTGTCCACCGTCTGTCACCTAGCAGCAACAAGACGCTACCGCCTGCAGAAGTACGTTACTGCAGACAGTAGCGTCGTTATATATATATATATATATATATATATATATATATATATATATATATATATAATAATATAATATAATATATATGTATACATGATTGAAATGATGATTACATAATACGCGGCGCGCGAGAAAGCCACGCAGCGGCGCGCATAAGTTTGTGCGTGCAAACATTGCCTCTGCCCTTAAGGCGACGGCCTGGCCCTTCTTCGGCCTCCCCTAGCCAGAACTCCCCTCGTTGTAGGCGCAAGGCGGTAGGCGGTAACCTTATAGGCTCTAGCCCCGTCGGCAGGCAAGCAGAATAACGAAGAGGCACGAGCAGAGGTCGGCTAGCAAAAGAGAGCTGTTATTTCTGCTGCGCTTGCTTTTGTTATGTTGTTACGTTACGACCCTGTGATGTGATGACGATGACGATTCTAGGCTCTATCTCTTTTTCTGTTGTTGCTGCTGCTGCTGCTGGTACGGCCGCCCGTTGACGAAAAAGGAAGACGGCGAGAATAGGCATAAGAGTGAGCATAAGCACGGCGGTGGTGATGATCATGATGGTGATAATGATGATGATGATGATGAATATTTCATTCGCCGACTTGGACTGTAACTGCTGTTCAGCGGGCTATCATCAGAGAACATCTCGTTTGTATGGCGCTGGCTATCAACATCATCACACAGACACATAGGGAAATAAGCAGACATCAGCGAACGAAGAGGGAGCAACAACGGACAGACGGACCAGAAAAAGACAGCGATTAAATGAGACATGCATAAATAGAGTGAAGCAAAACACACAAAGAGAGAGCACCGGAGATATACCAAGAGATCTATGGCACGTAAGAAGGAAAGTCGCACCACGCCGACGACGACGACGACGACGACAACAACAAATTATATCAGACAGATAACAATGTGCCAACGCCACGGAAAAATAATAGGTAGATTGATCTACCGAAACAAAGAGGGAGCACGTGTGAGATAGAGAGAGACGGCAGTGAGAAAATGAGAGAGTTGCAGGCGCCTACACATATATCAAGTCAGATTCGAGATACACACATACGGAGAGAAACAGGGAGACGACGAAAAGAGATAAAGTCTATCAAAATGAAATCTTAAAGTTAGTTGGCCGTGCGTCGCTGCCGTTGCCAACCTGCTGTTCAGTTGTTGTCTCTGTTTCTGTTGTTGTTGCTGTTGTTGTTGTCGATGTTGTTGCCGTTGTTGTTGTTGTTGTTGTTGCTGCTGTTGTTGTTCGACCCGTTCGAACGTTTGGGAACTGAACCAGGAACTGCTTTGCCGCTCCACCTACAGCGGTACATCTACAGCTGCTCAACTGCAGTGGCGTCCGCTAGCCACTCCCCTTCCGCCGCCCCGCACCCCCCGTCCCAAGACGAGCAGACAGCCAGATATAAAATTCGGCGGTAAATGTCAATTCACTTGAGAGACTTTTTCCTCTCTGTTCCTCGTTGCTCGCGTTCTCCTTTTCTTCGAGTATTTTTCTCTTCCTCTCTCTCGTAGCAAGCAGCAGCAGCAAGAAGCGTCAAAATCTCAGCGTGCTCGCGCACGCGTGCTGCTGTTTTTCGCCACCATCCGCCGGTCGTTGTTATAATATTATTATAGTGTGTTTCCTTCGCTTGGCCGGTTGGTCGCTTTCTCTCTGTCTCTCGCACACACCTTTTCTATTCTGTCTCTCTCTCTCTCTCTTCAGCTCGCTCTCCGCGCCTGTCCATGTTTCGTTACTTGAGCAAATAAGTTACTGACAACAACAGGCCGCATCGGCAGCAGCAGCATCAGCAGTTGGCTATAAAGACGAAGGCCGATACCGCAAATGAAATTCACATACTAAGCTGCACCACCAGCAGCAGCAGCAGCAACAGCGGCAGAAGCAGAAACGACGGCGGTGGCGCTTGATAACGACATGACATTGACATGAAAATAAAAAAAAATCTCCTACCATTAAGCTTATTGCGAGCAGCCAAGGCAAACGACGGCCAACTAGCAAACTAGAAAGCTATAAATGCACTACTAGAGACGAATAAAACCACCGCAATGAAGCCAACAGGAACGTGACATGTATATGTATTTATATATATATATATTTATTGGATGCATATATATATATATATATATATATATATATATATATATACCTTCAAGTGATACGACATTCAACGTATTTTATTCTTCTATATGTGCACACGTATGTAAAACGCTTGCGGATGGGAACGAAAAGCGAGATAAGAAAGAGGCGCACCAAGGCTATGTGTATATCGACGTTTTTTGCGAAGAGAAAAAAAAAACAGGAATAGCAGAAATGCGTCCACAATTTAACTTCAAATTCAGACAGTATTTACTTTTGTGTGTGCCCTCAAAACTGAGAAGTATAGCACTATGCGGATATCTGTCGAGTCTCACGAGTGACCAGTTTTAGTGCGCAGCGTCAAAAGCAGTGTGCGGGCTAAACACGCATTCATGTATATATACAGCGTGTTTATAGAAATCTATGGCCGCCACTGAGCAAGTCTGTGGGTGATGAACAAAGTCAGTTACGATTGTGCCGCTTTAAGCAGCACAACGAAAAGTCGACGCTGACCCTATCAAGCAATGGTTCCGGGCATGAACTACAATCTCTATCTCTCATCTACTTCAGGATCTCACTTAGCAGCACGGCAATGACGCCTGGCACAACAGGACACCATGATACGACGCCTCCTTCTATATAGTGGTTGGTTATGGTAGCCACATGTTAAAGCCACATGCTAAGCTTCATCGATACTCCAAACAACAGCAGATAGCGGCAATGGGAACAGAGGTGCCACAAATAACAACATAATCCACTCCACTGGGCATTGCTCCATAGCAGCCGTGTAGCAGCTCTGTCACCATTTTCCACAAATGTGTTGCTTGCTACTATTATGATTACTGTTGTTGTTGTTTTTGTTGTTGTTGTTGTTGTTGTTGCTGTTGTTGTCAAACCGTAGGGTTTTGACCACCAGTAACAGCAGCAATATGCTACCGCCATCGTCGTTTCATACAGGAAAAGGATTATTCGGTTTTGTTTTTTCTTTCCCTTTCCTAGCTCACCACACCTAGTCCCATCATCGACCCCCTGCCAATCTCACTCGCACCCCCCCCCCCCCCCCCGTCTGTGCTGCCCAGGTCGGTGCGTATTTTATGCATGCATTTTCCGTGTGTGCTTTCCTGCTGCGTATGACGATTATGCTGATGCGCGGATGACCGTGTAATAAATAGCCAGATCAGATCAGAATCAAGTAGTCGCTTTGAGCCGACTGGCCGATCCGTCTGTTGGTGCGACTGGTCTCGAGACGAGACCGGGTCACGAACACACGGCCGGCCGGCCATACATACAGACAGACACACTCACAACCGGACAGCGACATAATACAGGCAGCAGGTATGCACACTCGAGACGGAACTGACTTAACCGAACCGAACGGAACTGAACCGACTGAACAGAATGCAATGGAACGTTGCAAGAAGGGAAAATGATAGCAACCCCACTGAGCGGGCTGTGGTGGCGGCGGCGGCGGCTTCTGCTGCCGGCACCGCTGCCGCGATTAGCAGCCAACGCGATCGGCACGCTGAATTGCGTGAATTGTGTGGCGTCGCGTGTTGATGGTCACGTCACGGCCGTCGATGCTCCGGACGCCGCCGCCGCCGCCGATGCTGTCAGACTGTATTTGGCCGTCAGCTGCACCCGCAAAAAGCTAGGTCGTTGAGGTGGCACCCGCTTATTGCTTTGTTGTCGGTGGCGATAAACATGATGACAATGATGGTGATCGTGGTCGTTGTCGTGGTGATTGTGCAGACGACATAGGTGACGAGTATCATTCGGATGGTGGTGGTGATGATGATGGTGATGATGACAAGGGGACGTAGTCGATGATGATACCACACAGGTCCCGCTGCTGTTGTTGTTGTTGTTGTTGCTGTTGTTGTAGTAGTTGTTGCTGTTGTTGTTGTTGTTTTGCTGTTGTTGTGGTTGTTGCTGGTGTTGCTGCTGCTGCTGCCGCCGCCGCCACAACAGCACCGTCATGGCCGTGGTCAATTCTCCAAGTGGAGCGAATCCCAGCGGGAGGGCGACCGCGACCCGCCGTTGGTGGGCTGGCGTTTGGTGCGTTCGTTGCCAGCAACCCACATACATGTCGGTGTCTTGGTGATGGCTGGTGGTTGGTGGCTGCGACAGTGGCCCCGGCCCATAGGGGGTGGGGGTCGGCCGTCCTAGTGCAGTGGTATTATTATAGATCGTCTGCTGTACGTGCCGTTGACAACAACAGCCGCAACAGCAACATCAACAATAGCTATAACAGCAGCATTAACAACATCAGCATCAACAACAACAACAACAATAGCAACAAAAACATCAACAACAGCAACAATAAAAACAACAATAGCTATAACTAGGACCACCTATTTTCTCACTGCTGCTTCGGCTAACCGAGCCACCAAGCGACTAATCGATCCACCACCACCACCACCCACCACTTCGTGACTGATGCCGCTGCTAGGCGTGCAAATGCTTAGCAGTGGGGTGACTGCGGAAGCGGGCGGAGGTAGACTTTTGACCGGCACGAGTCCTCCTTCCTGTCCGCCGGCCCGCTGGCCAGTTGGAAGGGAGTTGCTCCTAGTTGCTAACCAGCCACCGCTACCTAACCGAGAGGCACAGGCCAACGAAATAAACATGCGACGAATCGAAGCAGACAACAACAACAACAAGAAAAACAACAACAACAACAACAATAATGAGCTGACTGACTGACTGCGACATTGGACAGGCGTTGTCGACCGTCGTCGTCGTCGAAGGTCCCTAACGAAGCTGCAGCAACTTACTTTCGCAGCCTGAGCGGGTCTTACACAGGCAAAGTGGCTTACTATCAACACGATGGACTTGCATTTAGAAGGTCGTGGGGTCGCTGAGTCCAATATTTTAGTCCTCTAGTGTATTTGCACTTCTATGCAGACTATAGATTAGCACTTACTAATAAAAGATTGACATTACTAACAAAAGATTAGCAATACTAATCAAAATATTAATTCTACATGTTTTTAACTTCCAAATAACACCATATGTTGTTGCTGTTGCTGCTATTACCCTGCTTGCCCCTTGCAACTCTTCTGCGACCGACTGGGAACGAACCCCCGATGATGATAATGATGATGATGATAATGCTGTGCATGGCGATCATGATGATGATGGTAATGATGCTGCGTGGTTGGTGTCACTCGACCCAGCTGACCCAATGTCGACGCTCAATTGACATGACCGCCATTCAAAGCTGACGCAGCCTGAGAGGCGGTCGTCCGTCCGGTGGTTGGTGGCGGCAGCGGGGGGCGTGGACGTGTGGGCGTGCGTCGTCTATCAGTCGTCTATCTCTGCCTGGCCGTATATCTGTGTGGCCTACAACATTTCCGCATTTCGACTTCACCTGCCGAACGTGAATAAGGAGGACTGTGAGTGTTTGGGGTGCCGTGGGGGGGAAGGGTGGAGCGGGGGTTACGTGCGTGCAGGTCCTCGGGCTGGCCGCTGCGGCTGCTGCGGCGGCGGCGGCAAACGAGGAGGAGGGATCGTTGTTGTTGGAAGCATAATTTCATGGTAGAGCTCCGATTGACGTCCTCACCATCGCCGTCGCTGAGTGGTAACAGTCGTCAAACTGCCCAACGTCAAATTACGTTTGGTCTGCCCAACTACCTATGTCTATGTTGATGATGGTCCAGATGAAGGACAGAGCGGTGGTGCTGGTGATCGTGGCAATGGCGGCGAACACAGCGGCGATAGAAGTGTCGGGGCTAGGGCGGCAATGGGCTGGTAAGAGTTCTGGAGAGCGCCGCAAAAAGGGTCGCGAGGAATTGAAGGGGGGAATAGCGACCACGGGATACGTGAGTGGCCGATCAACCAATTACAATTACTAGATCGAGCCAGACAAACGCTGCTGCAGAGCAAGTCGACACGAGAACGTGGGGGGCTAAGGGGCTTGGCAAGGAGAGGAGTTACAACGGCGGTTGGACGGCGCGGGGAACGGGCGGGGAATGGTCCCCCAAATTCGACTTACTGAGTCACACAGACAGAGACATGCAGCCCCACCGTTCTCATCACCGCTGACTAATAGCAATACAGAGAGAAAGAAGGCAAGCGACAGAGAGAGAGAGAGAGAGATACACGGACATAAAGACAGCGTTTATTCAGAACAAGCAAATGTGTATAATACAACCAAGCGAACGACACACGTGTTTGAGTCGCAGCCCGATCGCGGCAGTCGTCATCATTGTAGTTATTGCTGTTGCCATTGGGAGAATTGACCTCTCCTTGTTCCGTGCACCACGTCTTCGAAAACGCAAAACGTAAAAGAATTCGAATCGTTCATTCACTATTGATGATTGATGGTGGTACACTTGCCTTTTCGACCAAGTTAACCGGCGAAAAACGGCAGAGCGCACTGCCGATACGAGAAAAACGCTATGCGCGAGTTATGGTACCTATTCGATACTTTACTTCTTGCATATGAAGTTCGATGCACCAAGTTATGTACTATCTATGCACCTATCACATCATACACAGTTGACATAGCCTGGCCAGATACAGCAAACAAAAGTTGCCGATCACCGGCCCAGAAGTCAAAACGACCATACACCGACCATACGCAATATGAGAGCTCTAGCACTATAGCTCATCATCATGTCATTGTCGTGTCGGTTGTTTCTGCCGCCTTTTAGCTCGCCATGGCACAGCCGTTGTTATCACTGGTTGCATTTTTCGTTTCGCGGAATCGTGCCGAGCCGATGGTCGATGTCCATGTCGACCATCCCCTCCACACGATTCCGCGAAGCGAACCATGTGCGACCAGTGGTAACAGAGATTATCTTGCGACGACGAGCTAAAAAGTAGCAAGAAATAACTGCAAAGGCTATGATGACATGAATAACAACGGTAACATCAACAACAGCAGCCGCACCGCTTGTAGCAGGGTAGCAATCAAAGGAACAACCCGCCAAATCTGTATGCTGCCTTTTGCATTAGTACAATAGTCAATCACGTATCAGTCAGTTCACATTTTAGCTGTTCCATAGCTCTGGATGTCAGATAGCACAACAACAACAACGACAACGGCGACAACAACATCAACAATAATAACATTAATAACAGCAACAACCGCAGCGGCGGCGGCAGCAACAACAACAACAACAAATGGAACAAATGCAGTTGCCAATTATGAGCCCCCTAGCTGGCCACAGCGTTTTGCAAATACCGCAAAGAGTGAGAGATTGAGACAAAACGACGACACACGAAGTCAAGTCTCGCAAAGCAGGACTTCGGCAGGAGCGTGAACGTAAGATCGGTAGGTGCACGCCGGCAGTGACTGGAGAGCTCGCTACCGGTGCGTTGCGACCCTTAAGTATGTTCCTTATACAGAACGTTTTGGTATATGTATATATATATATATATATATATATATATATATATATATATATATATATATATATATATAAATAATTCGTAGCAAGCATATCTATGTAAAAATATGTGTTTGGGAAAAATCGGAACGAAGAAAGCCGAAGACGCAAAAGTTTGAAGCAGAATACGGACAAAAGCTTATCAGAGACAGTAGACAGGAGTTGTTGGGGTTAGAGGTGGCGGCGGCGGTGGGAGTGTCAAGGTCCTTGTTCGTGCCTGTCATTGTTGAGCTCTCCATTACCTCGTTGTGAGGTATCAATGATGGGAGCACGACTTTTTGTTCTTGTTGTTGTTATTGTTATTGTTGTTGTTGTTGCTGCTGTTGTTGTTGTTATTGTTATTGTTGTTGTTGTTGTTGTTGTTGTTGCTGCTGTTGTTGTTATGATCGTCGCCGCCATTGTTGATACTACATTTGTTGCTAATGGTGTTGCTGTGGCCTGCGACCTTCGGTGTCGTCAACGACGTTTTCGTCAATCGCATTGTCATTGTCGCTCCTGCTGGCCCTGTTGGTCCTGCCGTCAACGACGACGACGACGACGGCGACGACGATCATAGTGATGATGATGATGATGATGATTATGAGCAACTAGCTACGCGACCGTACACGCACCGCAGTCAACTTCATCATCATCATCATCATCAACAGCGCTACCGCCATCGCCAGAAACGACAACTTGCGCGGCAACACCAGCATCAACAGCACTCCCAGCACCAGTCGCAAATGCAGTAGGGGCGGCAGCCGTAACAGTAACAGACGTTGGAGCAACCAACCACCAGTTTGCTGCTGCTGTTGATGCTGCTGCCACCATCGCTCGTCGATTTGCCGGCCTGTTCGTTCGCTCGCTAGCTCGCTCGCTTCCCCTCTTCATCATCATCATCATCATCATGGTGGTGGTGGTGGTGGTGGGGCTGTCCTTGCGGCTCGTTGCCTCCGCTTGACGCCGGCGCGGCAAAGGGGCGGCGCCAGGCGGCTGCTGCAGTGACGGACGGCGGTGGCAGCGGCGGGATCAGAAATATCAACATCAACAACAACAACCACAACAACAAACAGACGGCAGCCTACAGTCCGCCGTTGTGCCGCTAACTGCGGCGGTGACGACGCCGCCATGACGGCCGCTGCTGCTGCCGCCGTCGCTGACGCCGCCGCTGACGCTGCCGCTGACGCTGACGTCGTCACTGGATCAACAGTGGCGGGTGGTGGCGGTGCTGTTGCCGCGGCTGCTGCCGCTGCTGTTGTTGCCAGCCACAGCGGCAATTCCGTTCGCTCTAGCGTCGATCTGATTGCTGCTGCCGCTTCTCGTTGTAGTCGTTGTCGTCGCCGCCGCCGCCGTATGCGCTGCTCACTCTGCTATGCTAGCCGGCCGCCAATCTAGCGGCCACCGCCGCCGCCGCTCACCACGACGACGACGACGCGACGGCGGCTGCCGACGCCGCTGACGCCGCCGTCGTCGTCACAGCAGACGTCACTGCAGAAGCTGCAGCCGCAGCAGCAGCAGCAGCAGCAGTAGAAACACCGGCATCACCGCCAACCATATTGGCGGTAGCGTTTTGAGACGATTCACGAACAAAATTTGAACGCCAACACCAGCAGTGCGGCCGTCAGCAACAGCAGCAGCAGCAGCAATAACAACAAGAAAAACGCAGAACGTGTAGAGAGAGAGAGAGAGCTTGCCGATGAGAGGCTGACGGCTGGTGGTCAATAGGCGAACGGCGAACTGAGACTGAGACCGACAGATCGACCGATGAACAGAAAGACAGCACCGTCAACCGTCCGACCGTCCGACGACGACGCATGGACAGAAACGGACGCCGCATCGACAAAAATCAACCGGCCAGCACAGACGGCCAGCGAAACGCGCAGAGAGACAGAAAGACGGCCAGTCACAGTCACAGTCAGTAAGTAATCGTCAGTCGCCGGCAGAGCGCACAAAATCAGAAAAGCAAACTATAGAGAACAATAGCGATGTTCCCCACAAAGCACCAACCAGCCGCAACGACAACCACGATTGTGGTAGCAGAACAAACAACGTCGATGGCAACAACAACAACAACAACAACAAAAACAACAACAACAACTACAGCGGCCACACCAGCGCGACGATAGTATCAGCAGAAAGTAAGAAACAACCACAGCAACAGGCCTGTCAATAATATATATATATATATATATATATATATGTATATATATATATATATATATATATATATATATGTATATATATATATATATATATATATATGTATATATATATATGTATATATATATATATATATATATATATATATATATATATATATATATATACATATACATATATTAACTGCAATGACCAGAGAAGGTAAGCAACAGTAGCAGCACATCGATCGTCCAGCGTTGGAGTAATGTTACGCTCTATATATTCGACTAATACAACTGCTACTACAATAGCTACTACCTCCTTCATACACGATAAACTCGAATTCCACCAGAATGCATGACCATCTGATCTGCAGTAGTAGTAGTAGCAGTAGCATTGGGTAATAAATAATGCATTAATCATACACCCCGATCACGAAGATGGTTTTTATGCTGCACTAGTGTGCACTCGCGGAAAGAGAGAGAGCGCGTTTGTCCTTCCGTATACGCTAAATGAACCCGTACGTAAAGTTAACCATAGTCAGAGTATAGTAGTAGTAGTAGTACTATAATCGATGAGAATTAGCCGAGAGACACGATACGCCATGCCTGAGATACATACTTTCCTCTACCTCTATATCTCTCTATATCTCTCTCTCTCTCTCTCTCTAGATACTCAGGATTGCGTGATGGTGCACGCAGCAGCAGCACAGAACTGCCGACATGATAAATAATGTGGAGTCGATGACGAGAACAGAACACAAGAGAAGAATGCGCAGCAGAGAGAAAGTCGTGGCAGGTAGCAAAAGCCGAGCAGCAAGCAAAGTGAAATTGAAAGCAATAACCGTCGACATTCTTACAATACGCTACGGGCTTTGGGTAGGCGGCCACGGAAGCATTAATAAACATGATGTAATGGGCGCCTTGCTGGTGGAACACCAGACCATGGTTGGTGTTCGACACGACGAGGACGACGGAACACGCAGAAGCGCCAGCCCCTGACACAACTTTCCCGACACATATGTCTATGCCGGAAGTGTCGATTATTCAAACGGGATATGTTGGTGTTAATGTCGTGCTTGTTGTTGTTGTTGTCGTCGTCATCGTTGTCGTTGTTGTTTTTATAATTGCAACTTTTGTTGTTGTTGTTGTTGTTGTTGTTTTTATAATTGCTGCTTTTGCTGTTGTTGTTGTTGTTGTTGTTGTGGTTATATTTGCTGTTTTTGTTTCGTCCTGTTTGCTAGATTTGCCTCCCACTGCAACACTGGCAACGGGCGCTGGGCTCAATCGAACGCACACCCAACTTTGACGCTGGACCAGTAACAGACGTCGGGGGGAGAAAAAAAGCCAATCAGATAAGACGACGATCTGCGTGGTCATGATCGCTGTCGTCGTCTTTTTCCTCTTATTTTTCTTTTATTCATCCTTCTTCGATGATGGATTTCGTTTCGTTCAGCAGAACGACGCTCACCGGTTACCGTGGCAGTGGGATAATAGGCGAGATCTGGACGGGCCCCTATAGAGCGGACGTTGCAGTTCTAGTTCAATTGATGCTTCGTCGTGAATAACAGCAACAACGACAACGACAACAACAACAACACCAAAAACAACAACAACAGCAATAACAACAACAACTCCAATAACAACAACATCAAGAACAACAACAGGTGGTGCTGGTGCTGCCTCCACCCCCAAATGCTGGCTGTCGCTAGGACATCGCGGGAACATGACGTTTCTCAACCTAGCCCACGATTTCATCGTCTGCGTCCAATAAAATCCGCCAACTATCTGTGAGAATGCCGCCACTGCCTCCGCTGCCTTCCCGCCAAAGCCACTGTGTCGTCGCCACTCGTACGCATCAACTTTATCATTATCGCAGACACGTCGACAACTACTGGAGAGAAGTTAGTTGTTGTTAGATGACGACCGCTCAGCTCTACTCTAGTTAAATCTGAGTCGATGTCTGAATCGGAGTCTGGCCCGGATCGATGTTCGGGATCGGACATACAACATGTGCTCCGCCAAAGTTCCTTCGCTCATCTCATCTTTATCGTTAACATCAATCGCCTGTGGTGGCCAGGGATTCAATCCACTGCTTTTTCTTCGATCCTTTCACGTGGCTCAATCCACTGCAGCTTTTTTTCCATTCTTTTCACGTGGTCCGATCCACTCCGCTTCATCTTTTCACGTGGTTTCTCATACCTGCCGCCACACGTGGCCCACCTCCACCCTCATCCCCACCCCCCCCTCCCGCTGTTACTCCAGGCCGCTATTGATGATACGAGTGCAGGGCCCCGCCGGCCCGCTGACCATCGGCCCGGTCGACTGACCATCACGAAGGAAGCACGGAGGCCATCGTCCTCGCCGCTCTCGCCGCCGCCGCCGCCAAAAATCATATCACGCTGCATCCGATCTATTCTCTAGGAACAGCCAAAGCCATTCACAATATCACACAATACACATGTCGACGAACATGCTGGCAGCCAATCTCGCTTGGACTAGACGGCCTGTAACCGATTGACTGATGTGGTATTCCTGCTGATTGCTGTAGTATTCTTAACAATATATATATATATATATATATATATATACCGTAGATGCCTTATCGCCAGTTCAATTTTGTATAGCGAAGACACAGCTCGTTAAGCGCTTGCTGACGCTCGAGCGTTTAAGGGAACCACACGATCTAGTGTCGGTAGTAATACTAATAACACATAAAACTGTTCCTCCCCCTCTTTACGTTCATACTACACATATAGGAGCAGTAAAAAGCAATCTCGCTTTTGCATTTGCGTCCCGCATATGGCTCCACGGAGCCTATAGGTGATCTCGTGATCCCTTTCTTTCTGCTCTGTTTACTTCTACGCTGTACCAGATTTAAACCACAGGTGCGATAACTGTTATAAGTCGATTGGTTTTGGTGGAGCTGACAGCAAGAACAGCAGAAGGACCAGAAGATGATGAAGAAGAAGAGAAGAAAAGTAAAGACGTAGAAAAATTCAGCAATCGCTTAATATAATCACTGCCGTCGGCACGAGGACATCAGAAGGTCAAACTCGCGAAGTGGTGCTACTCCGGTATGCCTTCTGAGGAAGGGTATATCTCTTCTTCATGGTTCCTCGCTCTGCCTAATTTTGAGATCTCGTGCGATCCCTAACCTCATTTTGTAATCTTCGCGTTCTACTGCTACTATAGTTTTTTTCTATAGCTACTAGCGCCAGTCCAAGTATTTTATCGAACGTATGGATTTCGTTTTACGTCGAGATTAATCTACAAAAGAGTTAGTTGCACACTGAACACTTGAGGTGAGTGGTGCAGCGTCACGAACTCCATCCACCGGTGGACTCGACCTCAACCTCAACAAATAACAGTTTTTTTTTGGGTATTTATCAGACAGTGATAATAAACAGTAATATAATATAATACAACGGTAGTACCTACATAGATAACATAAAGAATACCAAATCATTTAGTAGATTTATTCGAGTCAAGTACATCTAGTACATGTCTATACGCGTAGCGTTTTAGGACATAATCAGCAGCACATGGCAGCAGCAGTCTGCAGTCTAAGCCGCATGCTCGAACTTACTTGTTCTTAGTCTTCGCTGGTCTGAGACCAAAGACCAAAGACCAATCACACACCAAATGTGTCATCACTTCGGCAGAACCTTCAGTCAGACCATAGCGTTCTCATACTACACATTTATATGTGCTTTCTCCTGCGAAGGAATGCAGCAACAGGATACAGCCGAACCACACATACAACGGCCCGACGAAGATGAACATACTCGAACACAGCCAAATTCGAAAACACACAGGTCTACTGTTCACAGTTACCATGGTACGCATCCCCGCTCTTTAGAACGTGGGTGCGTTAGCTGCCCAGGCCACCGAAAATACTACTACTACTACTGCTATTACTAATGCAACTTTTAATACAACTGACACCGACATAATGAATATTTTCTCGACAAAAGCATCCGTGCTACCCACTCACTGTGTTCGAGTAGGTTGTTCGGAGGGGCCGACCAGCGGACGGACGGACGGACAGGCGACGAAACAGCGAGAATCGCAAACCGTGGGCGGACGAATATCACCACGAAAAGCATAGCGGCTAGAAGCACACAATTAGCACATACCACAGTGTGCGGTCGTACTAGAGCAACGACCGATGAAACAAAAAAATACCACGTCCACATTGTCATCTAAATGCCTAGCTAAGCACGCTTCCTACATATGTATGCGCGGAGAGAAGAAGAAGAAGAAGATGAAAATGCCCATTGGTTGAGGCAAACGACGCAAACATAGCTAGTTCCCGCTGGTGCTGTTGTCGTCCGAATGTCTTCTCTTGGTTCGGACAGTCAACTATCTAGTTCTAGCGGCGGCCAGTCCCGAGAGTGTGACACGCGTGGAGACAAGAGATACGATGACCACCCCCCTTCGGCAAGGACTACAGCCACGCTGCCCCTCCAGACCCCCTCCCTCCGCCTTCCTCAATGTCCCCAACCTCCAGACCTCCCCCTCCCTATCCATGTCCCCAATCTCCAGACCTCCTTCCCCTCTCTATATCTCCAACCCCAGACCCCTTGCCTTTATGTCCCCAACCTCCAGACTCCCCTTTCCTTTATGTCCCCAATCTTCAGACCCCCGCTCCTTAATGTCCCCAGTCTCCAGAGCTTCTCGACTCGTTGCCTGTCGTCGCTAGTGCCGTGCAGTGATGGCGACTACGGCCTGCATGAACATCACGATGAGCAGCCGCAGCACTATTACCAACGATAGAGGCATGGCAGAGCTAGCGGCAGCAGCAGAGTATCAATCTAAGCCTGTCCCCATTCCTCTTTTTTTCCATCCCGGCATGATTCATTCGCATTTGTGGCATTTTTGGTGGTGGTGGTAGGCGTCGTGGAGTAGTTACATACACAGACATCCACACTCAACCGCACACACAGCATCACGTCTACATGCAGGCGGCTGGCAGGCAGCAACAAGCCAGCCAGCCAGGCATGATGGGCACACACACATACTCGACAGGAGCCGCAAAAGTGGTACTGCTCGTGTTAGGGTTGGTATTAGTCGTAGTAGCGGTGGCCGCCGAGCGATGACGCTGATAGTGTTCGCGATGATGATGGCGGCCGGCGGCGCAGGACCACGGAGTACGCTGCTGTACGCATAGTGTATGGTGGCGGCCGGGCGTAGTGGCGATCATGACCATCGCCATCAGGAGGAACCAAAATAGACCAGACGGACATACTTCGGCAAATAGACAAGAGGCCAGCCTGGTAGCCGCCCCGGCAGAACCTGGAACTCAATGAGCCAACCGACAACGGTGCTGGCCGTGTCCCCCGCCAGCGCCCCACCGCCGACAAAGGCAATTCTCCCCCCCCCCCCCCCAACCACCTCTTCTCGTCTAGAAGGCTCGCCTAGCCTGTTGGTATTCTCCAACGTTTCCCTCAACTAGCTAGCTTAGTAAAACCTGGCTAGCGGATCTCGCATGCTGCAGCCGATGATGACACTGGCGGGCGTGTAGACCTACGAACGTTTTCCCATCCCCTCAGGCACGCTCAGCAGCAGCGCGGCTGCGGCACGAAATTTACTGACGCCAACCTATGAACGTGAAACCTCTCTGCACCACCCCGCTCTCCTTCAATACTAGCACTCCTAGAGACCCGCGGATGCCGCCGAACACAAACAGAGCAGCAGCAGCAACAACAACAAAAAAAATCAAAATAGGCATAATTACAATAAAAGCCACTTCACTGAGTTAAGTTTTTCAGGGGGCTAGAAACCAAGGTGCACAATGCACACGCTTTAATCTGGGCAATGTGGGACCCTCAAACCAACTAAACACATGGTAGTAGTCCCCTAACCTACAAGCAGGCTGAGATATGTGTGGTATGACTTCAGTCACATTGAGGTAAGCTAAACAAATTGCTGCTATCTTTCGGGACGCATACGCGAAGTTTCCATTTGGAAACTATTGAAAGGGCCATTTCGACTTGTAGGTGATGTTGACCAATCATGTTTGTTGCAGTCGTTGTGCTGCCGTTGTTGTCATTAGGCTGCGTCTTTCTTTGTTTGTCGGACGCTACGTTTCGCAGTGGTGAAATTGGTCTGTCTGGCCCTTCTTCCATCTTCCATCCTACGGGTGTGAAGACGGGGAAAATGCGGCCGCGATCAAGCAACAAACGGTTAAACGAACCTAGAAGAGCTCAAAGTTTGTCAAAGAGACGCTGTGATGTCCAATCTAGCTCAATTGCAATGAATCGAGAAGGCTCACCCAAAAGGGAACACGCAACAAGTGACTGCCTGGGGTGTCGCCGGCTTCGATCGTTGGTATTCAGCGATCTTTCGCACGGAAACTGGATACATTCAGCAGCAGCAGCAGGAGCGACAGAAAAAAATTGTGATTCTTTCGTATTCGCCAAGTGATCCTTTTGTGTAAGTGGACACAATCACCGCAGACCATCATCGCCATTATGAACCAACCACATCGATAGATCGATGTGGGTCAACCCTATAGTAGCATAGAAATTGAGTTCACATTTCCTTTATCATCGTCGTCATTGTCATCGTCGGGAACGTTTCTCGGCTGCAGAAATCGCCAGAGAAAAACAACCGAAAACCATCGGTCAAACAAATGATGCATTGGTCTACATTGCAACAACACGCAGGAGTTGCCAACAATTAACAACGTCCTTTCATCCACATAAAAACAACGCTCGTAACTGCATTAAGAACCTTAACAACACAGCATCAACAACAATATCAACAACAACAACAACAACAAAGGCGACGCCAATGGCGACTAGAAGCAAACGCTCTACGTTAGCTCGCTCTGATCATCGAACATGCAATTGAAGTTCAGGCCGGCCGAAATATCGCCGCTATATCCATAACGCTAACAGCATGACTAGCAACAACAGTAGCAAAGCACAACAAACTAACTAACTAACTAACTAACTACGTTACGACTGAGATGATCTCGCTGTGCTGCCCAGGGACAGGAAGAAAGAGAGATAAAGAGGGAAATTAGAGAGCAGAAGAGAGAGAGGGGGGGACGGACAAAATATCAAGCACGCCTTCGCTGACCGCGGCCAACCTCATAGCCATTCGTGACCGCGCTGAACTTGTGCGCGCTCGTTTAGTAGAAATGTGATCCGATGCGAGAACGAATCTACGAACGAATACGCAGTTTGCTGGCTGCGTGCTTGCCGATAACGACATCAGCAGCAACAACAACAACAAAAACGGCAACAACAACAACAACAACACACGACATAAAAACGACAACGATAACAATGACAACAACAGTAATAATGGTAGAAGTAATAATAAGCGTAGTAGTAGTAGTAGTTGTAGTAAGGAGTAGTAGTAGTCTTAAGTGTAGTAGTAGGTACAACAGCTTTACCGTAGAACTTATGCGTAGAGTTCGTTTCATTGCTGCCCGTTGATCTCGTTTCGTCGTCGTTGTCGTCGTCGTCGTCGTTGTTATCATCTGTCCGGCGAGTTATCTGTGTTGTGTTGCTGTCTCTGCTTTCTGTCTGTTACTGCTCGGGTTATTGCTGTCGATGTGGCGCCGGCTCCGTAAGGCAACGCAGCGCGACCGCCAAACAAACACATATTAGATAGGCCATCACAGTGCAGCACTGTGCAGTGAGAGCTCTCCTCTACATAGGCTCGAAACTACCGACGGCGGCTTGGCCGACGTGGGTCACTCTAACGAGAGACACCCGATACCTCCAAGACCCCAGGCACCCCCCCCCCCTCCGGCGCCCGGCCACCGGAGATCAATGCTTCGTGGCCATCGTTTGTTGTTGTTGTTGATGTTGTTGTTTTTGTTGTTGTTGTTGTTGTTGCTGTTGTTGTTGTTGTTGTTGTTGCTGTTGTTGTTGCGTCGACGAGGCGCTTGGCCCCCGGACTCGCTACAAAGCTAGCCACAGCAAAAAAAAAAGCGCCTGGATTCAAGAGCAAACACGCCGTCACCCCCACCGCGTAAGCACAACAACAACAACAGCGTATACAATAACAACAGCATCACACACAGTACAGCAGCAATATTTCGCAATGTATAAAGTAGTCTAGTAGCCTAGTCCCGTAGGTGGAAAGGAGATTAAAAGAGCAACCGGGGAAAAAATAGACGTGCCTAGTTTAGTCCGGCGCATTCGTCTCATTTAACGAATGCGCACTCTAAAGCCTGCCTGCCTGCCAGTTAATTAGTTAGCTAAGCAGAATCTCCGTCAACCTACCTACTTACTACTACTACTATAGGTCCATCCAGCGTGCATGTGCAACACGAATGTGAACGCATTGCGTTTATGTGATGGCATGCCAGTGTACATGGTCACGTATCTGTCCGTTTATATATATATATTTATATATATATATATATATATATAAGAAGGCGAGCACTGCCGAGTGTGCAAATGCATTGTAAATGATGAAATAAATCATCGCAATATTTTCTATATATATATATATATATATATATATATATATATATATATATATATATATATATATAAGTATAAGTGTGCCGACCCATTGACAGATAGACATACTGGCTGCCTGACTGTTCTCCCGGTTCGACGGCGGCCATAGCGCCGGTCGGTAGGCCACTGTCGCAGTCAGTAGTCCGTCAGTTAGCATCCAGCATTCAGCATTCGGTCAGCCAGCCAGCCAGTCCGTCAGTCAGTCTCTCATTCAGCATTCAGTTAGTCAGTCAGTCAGCATTGAGTCAGTCAGTCAGTCAGTCCGTCCGTCAGTCAGTCAGCAGTCAAACAAGCAAGCCATCCAGCCAGCCAGCCAGTTCGGCAAAAAGAAGCCAGCAGCTCTCAAGCGTAGCTAGCGCGTCCATCATGTTTGACAGAAAAACAATTGAAATTCATATTTCTCTCTGCTCGCGGCCGCTCGGTTGCCGTCGCTGCTGCTGCTGCCGCTGCCGCCGCCACAGTTGCCGGTTGCATTCGTGAACGCCATTCGGGACGACGCCGACGGCGATGGCGACGACGACGACGACGACGACAACAGTGGTGAAGGTGACGTTCGGGTGTCCCGGAACGACTCCTCACGTCCTGGCCAAACAGTTAGCGTAGGCATATATATATATCTATATATATATTATAGGTAGGTAATAGGTAGCCAGACAGATGATAGGCTGGCTAGGTTAGGTAGGCAAACAGCAACGAAGCAGCCATATCAGCGGCAGCAAAAGCGGTAAGCACACGGTCGTCGTCGTGGTGGTGGTGACGCCAGGCGTCAGCAGCGTCAGCAGCAGTAGCAGCAACATAAGGGGACAGACTACGGCATCGGCGACGGACGGCCACCTCCGATCGGCTTGCTCGGAGCTTTCTATTCTGCCTTCGTAACGTGCGAGTCGTAGCAATAATCGTCGTCGTTGTCATTGTCGTCGTAGTAGTAATAGTAGTAGTAGTGAGCCAGTGAGTGAGTAAGTGAGTGAGCCAGGCCG
Organism: Dermanyssus gallinae; assembly: GCA_003439945.1. Taxonomy (NCBI): domain Eukaryota; kingdom Metazoa; phylum Arthropoda; class Arachnida; order Mesostigmata; family Dermanyssidae; genus Dermanyssus; species Dermanyssus gallinae. The sequence continues at coordinate 437,447 of QVRM01007006.1, read as the reverse complement.
TGTGCCGTTTGCTTAGCGTCGCCGCGTTCGTTTGCCCCGTCGCCGAGAACAATACGGCCACACATCACCCACTGACTGTCGCATCCCGACAAGCACGGTCAACAACAACAACAACAACAACAACAAGGACAACGGTAGCGGCGTTAGCGACCGCAACAACAACAACAACAACGGCAACCACAACAACAACACCAATAACGGCAACAACAGCAGCAGCAGCAACAGCAGCAGTAACAACCGCAACAGCAGCAACAATAACAACGACAGCAGCAGCAGCAACAACAACAACGACGTTCGAGCTTGAGCTACCATTGATGCTGCTGCTGTTGTTGTTGTTGTTGTTGTTGTTGTTGTTGTTGTTGTTGTTGTCGATACTCCAGTGGCCGCCGCAGAAGGAGGAAGAGAATGGAAATGAAATAGAGAGAGAGAGAGAGCGAAAGAAAGGCAAAAAGCAATGGACGACGAGCACGCTCCACGCCAACATAACAGCCGCGACGCATAGACGGTTGAAAAAATGTTATATATATATATATATAGGCGTGTATTAGAACAAACTCTAACGTTGTTGTCATCGTCGTCGTCGCCGATGAGGACGTCGACCACGCAGCAACAACATCAACGACAACAACAATAACAACAACAATTGACACAACAACAGCAACAACGGTAGCAGCGGCAACATCGACCGATCGACAAACAGACAGACAAACAGACCTATCGACCTCCTGTTGCTTGCCGAAGGCCTTCACTATTACTCGCCAGCAGCAGCAACAGCAGCAACAGCAAATCGACGACACAGCCGCGATCCAAACAAATATACAACAAGCCTTGAAGCTGTCTGTTTCACAGGAGTCGTCAGACGACTCGCAATGATAGTTATTGCTATTGTTGTCAACAACAACAACAATAATTCAGCAACAACAACAATAATTCAGCGACAACAACAACAATAATAACAACAGCATTAACAACAACAGAAACAATAGCACCACATCGAACGCCAATATCTAAACTCTATACAAATCAAGCAGCTACAACTCGCATTGCTACAACCACCACTAGTAGAGCAGCGGCGTCAGCTCGGTGGCCGGTGGTAGCGTTTGAAGGGTTCGACGACGACGACGACGACAACGACTACGGCAAAGGTATTGCTGACTGCTACATCAGCTAACTCCACTACTATTACTACGACTACTACTACTACGACTATGACTAGTACAACACCGCGACTGACTGGTGCTCCAATTCTTTGCAGAAGGGCAATGATAACGGCGATTTAGGGCTTAACGTTCATTCGTTTGTCGGAAACGACCGCCGTCATTCCAGCTAACAGCGGCCAGAGCAGCAGCAGCAGCAACAGCGGACAGAGCAACAGCAAAAGCGTCACGATGGATCATTCTCCACCCAAAGGTGGAAGCCTGACGTCCGTCCGTCCGTCCGTTCGTCCGTCCACGCGCTTGCTTGCCTGTCCGACTGCCTGCCTACCAGGCAGCCAGCCAGCCAGCAACAGCTACAACAGTTAAATAAACAAGCAAAGGGCGGAGCAGTTAGTTGACGGCACCGTCGTCGTCGTCGTCGTCTTAGTTGTTGTCGCTGTCGTCGTCGCCATAATGAAGAGTCCGTCATAATGCTGCTGTCACTCACTCAGTCGGCAACCTCCATGCGAGTAGCAGCAATAGACGAAGCAGCGGTAGGGCGTCGTTTACTACACTAGGTTTTTACTACTCGGTAGTAGATGTCGTAGTAGTAGACGTAGCAGTAGGTAAAGTCGTTCAAGTCACGTCATAACTAGTCGTGTCGTGTCGTTTCATTATTTCGCTCTCGTGTGACAAAAATAAACAGAAGCAACAAAAGCAACAACAGCAGCAGCAGCAGCAGCAGAAGAAAAAGGTTCATAATAAAAAGAAGAAGAATAGTATGTTGAAGGTGAAGGTCCGCCGTCGATAAGCGCACGCGTGCACGACGTCCGTCATAAAGTCACAGCCAGTCATAGGCCTGGCTCCGGTCACTCGCCCACTAATGAGCCCCCCGGCCCCCCCTATTTCCTTCATACCTCCCGACTCCTCGCGGCCATCCTCCGATCCGCACCCTCTCGAGCATCTCCCGGCTAGCTAGAGACAGAGAGAAGGAGGGAGAGACAACGCTAGAGCTGGCCATCAAATGAAATCTCTGATGTCTGATCTTTAACTCTTCTCTCGGAGTCGGGCCGCGGCTCGGCCGAACGAGGCGAACTTTACGGCCACTTGTGAATTGAAACGACAAGCCGTAGAAGAAGAAGAAGAGAAAGAAGAAGAAGAAGACGACGACGACGATGATGAAGAAAAAGGAAGAAACACCACCACTTAGATCCCATGAAGACGAAACACTGACTTCATGCAGATAGATGCCCTGGCTGCCTCCCAACCTTCCTCCCACCCTCCCTGTTCGCCTTCCCCACCCCCGCCTCCTCAACAGCGCATGACTTCTATCGGCCCAAAGCATATATATATATATATATATATATATAGAGAGAGAGAGAGAGAGAGAGAGAGAGAGATAGAGAGGGGGGAGGGGGTAAAGAAAGAGTCATCGTTGCGGTAGTCGCCGTTTATAGGGTCAACGCTGGTCGCTCAGAGCTCGAAAGATCACCCCAGCAGCCGGCGAGTGTCTGCCTGGCTGCCCGGCGGCCTGCTTGAGTTCTCGCTCGATCCTTCGGTCGTTCGGTGCAGAAATCCAACGTGAGCTAAAATCCACACCGAGGGCGCCGTCGTCCGGACGACCAACCAATGTGTCGGTCGATCGTGGTCGACGATCGTGGTCGTCCGTCTGTCTTCTCTGTTTCGATACGACGATGAAGCGTCGCATCGCCTCGAAGCAGCAATCGTCTTGCTGGACAGATCCGCGCGATTCCCCGATGTTGTTTCCCGCTGCGAAGGAACGCCGCCAGCAAACGCCGCGGCATAAACCTCCACAACGAACCAACACCATCACCAACAGGGCCGGCGCAGCAGCAGCAACAACAGCAGCAGCAGCAGCGCGATTGAACACGAAGAGCATCATAAGCATCGCCAATGCCATCATCACCAATATCGCCGTCGTCGTCGCCATCATCAGCATCATCATCATTGAAATCACATCGAGGACGAGAAAAAGTAGGGGAAAATTGAGAAGAACTACGGTTAGTGCGTAGAGTCGTCGCAGGAACCCATCACCGTTCGTCTAGCTGGCTCGCCAGCTCAGCACAGCTCTGACAGCAACAGCGGCGGGCGTACGACACGAATGATCAAGAGATCCCCCTGCCTTACCCCCGTATTCCCGACTCGCCCTCGCCCCAACAGCCCCCCGTCCCCCCGCACCTGAAGGACATAACCGGGATTAAGAAAACGAAAAAAAAACGAATGAAAGGACTAACAATCAACGAGTGAAGAACAAACTAAAAGAGAATAGCAACTTGACCGATTGTCTCGATTTAGGCCTTTCGTTTCTTCTTCGCTATTTGTACCTCTCTTTTTTTAGCTGTAGATTTAGCTCGTTTGGTTTCTTTCTCCCTCATACGAAGGTGGCAGTAACAGCAACAGCACTGCGAACTCACTGACTGTCTGTAGGCCTGTCTAGAATGCCGTTCACTTGGTGGCGCTTAGTGGTGAGTTGGGACAAATGGCACAAAAATGTGTCCAGCTCCTCCTTCTCATCAGGGAAGGTGTGTGATCCCCCCTTTCCCCCCGCGCATACCCCATTATTCCACCCCCCCCCCCCCATACCCAACCCCCGATCTCTTTCTCTCGCCCTCTCTGTCGCTCTCATTCGGCGCTCAATCATCATGCTCATGTAGCATCTTTTCGCTACGGAGTATCGTCGCCGCACATAGAATACCACCACAACCACGACCACCACCACCACCACCACGCTTATGAGTAACGGAGCAATATTCATATGCAAACAGAGCTCTAGCTCGGCTAGCTGAATACGAACTCTAGCTTCAAACCTGGCGAGTGCTAGCCACAGGGTTCCACATCTGCAGACAGACAGACAGACAGATACTGTGGCGATGCTGAAAGGAGCTGCTGCCTCCTCTATAGTTGTAGTCGACTTGCTTGTCGTCTTCTCTTGACGGACCACCGTACTATATACATGTGTGTTCATATATATATATATATATATATATATATATATAAAGTGTGTCTGTAGCTACTAGCTATAATATAGGCACCAAAACTCGATTCAATGCAAAAGAATCTACCGGATTCCTCTCTTTGCCTATCTGCCTATGGCGGCTCTGCGAAAAGCTGCGGTGGGCTGGCTGCGGTACTTGGTCGTCGTCGTGGTAGCAGCAGCCTCAGCGCAGCTTCGTCGACGCAGCTTGATGCAGAAGCAGCCATGATGCAGACCGTATGAGCAAACGATGCAATATTTTAAGGCCTCCCGACCGCTGCTCGACCGTCGGCTTTGCTGCTGCTGATGCTACTGCTGCTGCTGGTATGGCTATAGCCGTTCCTGCTGCCACCCGGGGGTGGGGGGTGAAGGGGAAGGGCTGGGTGTTGGGGGTGTCTGGGATGGGTTTGGTTGGGTCTTCTGTGTCTTCCCCCCAGTCCACCCCCGGCTATGTACGGGGGTTAGCTTGCTCGTTGTTGGCTGACTGGCTCCTTTGCTACTCCCGCCAATGGCGGGAGCTGCAGCAAAGAGAAAGGAGCAGCGAGGACGGGAGACGACGACGACATGCTTTCGTCAGTCGAGACATCCTTTGTCAATCAGCCTGCAGGAAGTCGCTCAGGGAACGCCGAAGCAACTAACCGGCCGCGGCTGCTGCGTCGACCGCAGCGTTCCGCAGCATCACGCCGCAGCCCGGAACGCCTGGGAAGGAATGAGCAGGAGATGAGATGAGATCAGGAGATCGGGAGGGTCCCTGTCCACGACGCATGAGGGTCGTTGACGAGAAGAACAGGCGTACCCCGCCCTGATCGGCCTTCGACGGTCGACGACGACGGCGAACAAGGAAGGCCCTGCTACCAACTCCGCGCTCTCCCCCCACTTCTTGTCAACAACCGGACACAAATGCCGCTAACCCTACACACAGCCACACGCACGCATACAGGGCAAACTTGAATTAAACTTGACGACGCACACAACTAGTTCGTCCCAGTGACAAGCCGTTTGACATTAAGCGACTTCTGACCCCCCCCCCCCCCGCGCCGGCCTTTGTCTTCCTGCCCCCAAATCCTCGCCCCAGCCCACCCCACCCGTCCCACCGCGATCGACCCCCGAACCCCAAATCGACTTATCCTGAACACATAGGTCTCCATCCATACATGATCGGCGGGCTGCCGCTCGAATAGACCCAGGGTGTGGGCGACTGAGAAAGAGCAAGATAGAGAGAGAGAGAAATAGAAATAGAGAGAGGCAGATTTAAGAGACAAACAAGGGAGGCACGGGTATGGAACCGGGTGCAAATTACAAATTGATATCCCGAACGACGACCACGACGACGACCCGACGATACGCACATCACTGCCCATTCGACTTGGGTATGATCATGATCATGCTCAATTGCGCGCCGAAGCAGCACTTCCGGTGAGAGCCACTAGCACTGGCTTGACTTGGGACCGCTGGTCCTACCTCCTCCAATGTACCTACCTGGTTCAGACAAGGAGCAGGCATGCAGACTTGTCTGTACTGCTCCTGCTATTGCAATGCTGTCGAAGAGATTCTCTCGGCCGAATGAATGGCTTCGGCTAGCTTCCCGAGCGGGAGGCTATGATCTACGTTTCAACCTAAGTGCGAGCAGACGGCAAAAGGCTACTACATACGATCACAGTAGTAGTAGTACTGTAATCCTGCTGCTGTTGCTGCTCAACTTAAGGCATTGCACCTACATTGTCGATTGCTGTATGTTTCTCCCTCTCCATTTCTCCCCGATTGGTTGCAACCACCATTGCACTCCGGTTTCTTCTAGAGCTCTCTATGGTATCGTTTTCTCTCTCTCTCTCTCTCCTTCTCTTGGTCTCTTCCCCCCGTATCGTTCTTTGCACTGTTTCTGTCCCTCGCTAGCACCTCTCCCACTCCCATAGCGCTCAGTTGTAGCAGCAATGCTGTCTGTGCCACTCGTGCTAGCCTCAGCAGCAGCAGCGGTAGCAATCTCCGTAAGCAAACGAGCTCACAACGAGAGCAGCAGCAGCGGCCGCAGCAGCAAAAGGTCGTTTATCACGATTTGAAAGTGAAAAATCACAACATGTCCTCCTCCTTCTCGTCGTCGTCGCCACCGTCCTCGAACGACATGAACAAATTAAGCTCGCTCTTCAACTACTCGCCAGCAAGTGTCACTAAGTAACAAACAACCGAGGAGACAGACAGGTTGCTGCCGACAACAAACTAGCTGGCTAGTCAACGACAAACGACTACAGTGGCTACGATAACAATTGATGAACAACTACTAATAGTACTACTGCTACTACTACGACTGGCATTACGTATCTGCTATCAGCTGAAGGTGAAGCTAGTTTTGTAATAGAAGCTAGTGTAATGACAACAATCGTAGATAGATAAATAGACAGGCACGCTCTGGACGACAGGATGAAGCGTCCTGTTGTCCGTCGTCCCCGAGCCCAGTCGAGGCAGACAGGTAGCCAGCCAGCCAGCCGACTCTTCAGGCATGCGTAGCCACACACTTCAATCGATGTGTAGTCACACTTCATGCTGATGATAATAGTTCTCCTGACGACGACGACGATCATGATCATGATCATGGATAATGATGGTGGTGATAATGATGATGATGATGGTGATGACGAGAATAGTACTACGCTTGTAGTACTGTCCTCGTCACGCAGTTGTCGTTGTCGTCGTTATTGTTGTTGTTGTTGTTGTCGCACCGCAACGACGCCTATGGATGGTCACGGTGGCAGAAACCGCCGCCGCCGCCGACCTGCCGGCGATAATGTGTTGTTGCCCCGGTTGTTGTTGTTGATGTCATCGTCGTCATTGTTCATGTTTTTGTTGTTGCTGTTTTTCTTGCTGTTTCTGTTGTTGTTGTTGTTGTTGTTGTCGTTGTTGTCACCGTTGTCGTCGTTGTGATCGTAGCCGTTGTTATCGGCGTCATCGTCCACCACGACTCACGGGTCAGCCTGGCGGTGGATGTGCAGCTCGGAAGAAATGAGAGAAGCTGAGTTATTATCTAGAGAGAAGATACGGGGGCGCGGAGAGGAGGGAAGGGGAGCAAGGGGCGTCCGTAGGGCGGGCGTCTGTTTAGGTGGAGGGGGTGGTGTGGGGGGCGGGGGGAGAACAAGGGGAGACGGGGGTCGGGGGGCGTGTATGAATGTATGAGAGAGCGCTATCCGTCCGTGTCATGCGGAGGTTGATCCTTCGCAAATGGCAAGCGGCGGCGGCAACAACAAGGAACAAGGTGAAAACATCCCCCATCAAGCATTTCGCCTGTTTCGTCGTCTGACATCGACGACAACAACAGCAACGCACGGGCATCAAACGTCGCCATCTCCGTGTGCTACAGACGCCACCAACGCCGCTTTAACGCGGCGTAGCAGCAGCAGCAACAGCAACAACAGCAACGACGTCGAAACAACTACCACCAACCAGCCCTGGCCAAGCAAGCAAGCGACTCGCGAATCGGCCAATGTCCGCCGTGTCCTCTTTGACCGCCGTCGCCGCCGGTAATGGCAGTCCTCGAGCACCTGTCAATCAAAACGTCAATATTTCGAAAGAGCAGTTCCGAGAAGATGTGTGCGCTGTGCCACAGCATCAGCGGCAACAGCAGATCTAGCTACGTACAGCAACGCTCACGAAGACGACGGCATCAGCAGAAGCTGCATTTCGGCTAAAATGGCGAATACCAGGGATCGCGCGACCTGTCTCTGTCCGCTGTTTGGCTCCAGTCGCCTTTAGTTGCTCTTACTGTTGTTGTGGTTATTGTTGCTGATGCTGTTGTTGTTGTTATTGTTGCTGCGGCGGTTTTTGTTGTTGTTGTTGTTGCTGCGGCGGTTGTTGTTGCTGCTGCTGTAGTATCACCTGCATCTGTAACAGGCCTCGTCCGTCAGCCAAGCAAACGAATCAGGGCGATGGACATCACGGACGTGAACCATCGACGACGAAGAAACGGGGTGATCACCGACGGGGAGGCGGGGTGGGGGGTAACCGGCAACTTTAGCGTTAGCAGTCGCGTTGCTAGACATACAAATGGACAGAGACCGAAGCAAAACCCGTTTGCACGCCGTGAGCAATGGAGAAAGGCACCCACACAACAACCAGCCAAATCGAGCCTTGAAAAGACGTATACATACACCCTAGCAGTGCAGCAGCAGCAACAACAACAACAACAGCAACAACAACAACAGCAGCAGCAACAACAGCAGCAGCAACAACATTGACACCAACAATCCACTACCTTAACACCCCCTCGCCGCCCCCCCTCCCCCCGCAATTATTGCTTTTGCCTTTATCGTGCACAGCGAGAGGATCATGACAACTTGACTGACGTGCAGAAAGACGGTCAGACGAACTGACAGACAGATAAACAGACATCGAATGTAATGAAATTACGTTGCCCAAGAATGCTGAGCTCTCTCGTTTGGTATACGAACGCTGAACGCACAAGCGAGCAGCATTTCGACAAGGCTGCTGACCCTCGCCGGCCGAGCGGACAAAATCCAAGCTCAAAAAGAGATCAAATGGATTTTATCACCCCGTGAAGAGCACTTGTGTCTTTTACACCTCTCTGCTGCTGCTGTTGCTGCCACGAGTACACGCAATTCCATCAAGATTCTTCGGTACTGACGAGAAGACACACTGTGGCATCGTCATTCTCGAGCAAAGGTTATCTATCAATCGTTCTCCCACAAACTATTCCCTCCCTAACTAACCCCTCTCTCCCTCCCTTCCGCCAGCCAGCCACCTCGCTAAGCGATACCTACCTAACCGATTCAGCAACAACTGGTCGATGCGGTATGCGGCCTAACTGAAACTGTGCCGACGACTGGTTACGACTGGTTAAGCATGCGAAGCCTCTCTTTACTACGGCTGCAACAAAAAAAAACGAAATGCCTATGCATTACGGTGTTGTGCGTCCCCGCAAACGATCGCATAGCTACTAGTCAAAGTTCAGCTAACTAAGTGAGATCAGGAAAGATAACGAGAGCGAGACAGAGAGCGCTAGAATCGTTGGTAGAGAGAAAGAATTTCCAAAAGGATGGGAGAGTTTCCAGAGAGTAAAAAGAGTATTCAGAGAGTGCCGTTATTTTGTCGCGATAAACAACAACAACAATTATTTGTGACGTACTATTTATAAAATATTTATTCAAACGAGTGGTAAGCCTCCCACTATAAACAGCAACAACAGACGCAAATAAAGAGCCTTCAATGAGTCTCGATATGCGGCTATATTTAACTACACTAGCACTCACATACGCTCCGAAAGCGAAAGGGAGAAAACCATTGTCATAACGACATAAGCGTAACTAACAAACAATACGAAGCGTAGTATTCGTTGATGTTGCCGTTGGTCTTGTTGTTGTTGTTGTTGTTGTTGTCGGTGTTGTTGTCATAGCAACAGCCGAGTGCAGTAGGACAGCAGTAGGACAAATAATCGTGGTTAGTGGAGGAGTACAGCACTAACCAGTGGCCTGACCATAAAAAGCACTATTTATGCTCAATGTAGACGGCTCATTCATTGGATTACTGGATCGTTTCGGCATTGGCGCGCTGCACGGGAAAAACAACAACAGCAACAGCAGCAGCAGCAACAACAACAAAAGGCAAAACTAACGACGACGACAACAACAAAAACAACTATAACACTAATATGACTATCATCGGCATTATCTCTAGTGACGTCATCATCATCATCATAAACATTCTCGTCGTCGTCGTCGTCATCACCACTACCACCATCACCGCCACCATCATCATCATCATCAGCATCATCATCATGACGAGCATGATTCACACAGAGCAATGATCTTCGGCCTCTTCGAGGTGACGACCCCAAACCAACCCACCCAGTCACTCTTCAGTCACTCAGTCAGCCAGCCAATGAAGCAACCACCTATAATACCACCAGTCAACCAACCAGCGTTTTCCTGCCTGCCTGTGCTTTGTTCGTGCCTGGCAGCCCCAGCAGCAGCAGCAGCAGTAACAGCCTGGAGACGATGGCGGCGGCGGGGACAGCAGCTTGTCTGCCTACCTGCGTGCACGGCGCGCATCTCATCAACGCTCTCTCTCTCTCTCGCTCGCATCATATCATGATGACACTGACTCCTCCGATGTCTCGACTCAGATGGACATTGCCGGAGAGAAGCCGGACGAACGAAGGCCGGCAGATACAGACAAACAGGCAAGCCTCGGCAGGCTGGCAGGTAGGCACGCCTCGTGGCGAGGCATAATCGTCGTCATCATCATCATCATCATCAGCATAGCTCCACCGCGATCACGCACCACGCGATATCACTACCATCATCACCATCATGGCCGCCATCAACAAAATACAGCAACAACAACCGCAGCAGCAGAAACAGCAACAATAATGGCATCAACACCATCGACAGCGCCATCACGCCACCATTATGCATGATGAGACCATCAACGAAACCATAACTCGGACATTAGTTTCAGCTTACCACACCACTGTCAAGAGCAAACCCTGATATGGCATACAGTCGATGGTGAACAAATCAATAATAACTATGAGATCGGCCGTTATTGACAGCACCAGCAAGCAGCACAACAAATCATCAGCATCGACGCATCATCAAGTGCAGGAGGTTGCACAATAACAGTAACGTTTTAAATATGAACAACAACAACAACAATGCGTTTAACAACAACGAGACGATCAACATCAACAGCAGCAGCTGCAGGAATAGCCCCACCTTAGTTACCGGCACTTTGCGAGGCCGACCAAGAGCGTCGTTGTTGTCGTCGTCAGCTTGACAATATCAGGCAGCTGCAGCCCACAGCGAGTCCAAGAGAAGAAGAGATTGAATCAGTCAGCAGATCGATGCTATCTATCTATCTATCTATATATGTGCGTGTGTGTGTATCGATCTAATATGAATCGTTTTTATCGAGATATTTACTCTCCACCTGCTTTTGGACTGCACGCACACATACATAACGTTCAATCTACATATGCACGTACATATAGACATACGTATGTACGTTTACAAACACGCATCAACTTACTGCATGCATTTATACCTGTATATATATAAGTCTTTCTATCAATCCATCTATCCATCCCTGTTCAATTCATTCATTATGATGTTCATCTACTGAACTAAGTAATAGGTAAAGATGTAGGCTGGCTTCTTCCACAGTTGACACAACACATGATGCCATTAGTAGGTATCGTGGAAGCAACAGCAGACCAGCAGCAAGCAGCCGATAGACGGTAGAGCGATGCCGAAACGATAATCAACTCATTCTATATTTGTCCACTTATTTTCTCACATCTGCCTCTTCTCGTCGTCGAAGCGTTTGCTCGCTAACCGAAATCGCACACCTGTGGACATACCGAATGGTGATGATGATGATGATGGTGATGATTATGATAGGTTTGCCGAGGTGATAGCAGAGTATATTATAGCAAAAGGAGAGAGAGAGAGAGGTATCTAACTTGTGGCGGCTGCCAGCCAGATATTCGATTAATGCATATCATATGTAATTCTCTTTTGTCTTTGATGGTCTCGATAGCCGGACGCAAATCGACAACGAGTTCGGCGTGCTTGCTGAGGCGACCGCAGAGGCGTCAGTGGCGAGATCGCCGCCTCGGCCACCGCCGCTAAAGGCGAGGCATCACGACTTGACGTTAAGTCGCCCACGCGCTCTCAACTTCCACAGCAGCCAAACGACGAATTAACTGCAGACATAGGCATAACCAAATGAATGAATGGATTGATAGTTATATAATATATATATATATATATATATATATATGAGAGGTATTAACGAGATAAGAGCGAGATACAGGCAGCTGTGTTGAAATCGGGTTGAAAAGTAGAAATCGCCATAGTAATCGATACTAACTGTAACAGTTCTACTAGGCCGTAGGAGCCTGTGCTAATGGTTTAGTAGTGGTAGTAGTCGTCCGACTTCAGCAGCAGCAATCGCACTTCAGCAGAAGTACTGAACTGAATGAACAAATCTGATTCAAACAGACACCAGCATATGCAGAGACGGCTGGAGTGATCTAACACCGAATCGAACCAGCCAGTATATGAACGAGGCTCCAGACAGCCCCTTTCTGTAATAGTCGTCGGCGTTATTGTTGTTGTTGTTTTATTGTTGTTGTTGTTGTTGTTGTTGTTAGCATCGTGGTCTTGTTGCCGTCGCCGCGACCGCCACACTTCACTAAAGCCACCAATCCGTCCGCTAATGAATTAACCAACCAAGCACTTGTCCTCCTCAAGCGGAACATATCGAGCTACATATTCAAACAACACTTTCCCATATCGGGTCTTAATGTATATACATATATGATCAATCTTTTCAGATACACGATAACATATTGCAGATAACAACATATAACAACTACAGTAACATACTGTAGTATTAAATGCACAACATGTTGTGTCTATCATTAAGTTGTTGAAGGTGGCTAGCTGCTTGCAAATGGGATTAGCACTATACGTATATATAATGTGTGATGCTATTTACCAGTTCCCTTATACCGCCATCTACCAATTGAAAAAATATTAAAAAATAACTAGACTTCCGTCGCTATGCCGCTTGGTATGACCATCCCCCTATATATCTATATATATATATATATATGCAGATTGTAGTGTTGATGTTTTTCTAGTCATCAGGTTGTTTTTATACGTGTTTATTGACGTGGCTGTTATCTAGCGACGCAGCTATTGTGTAACCTTTCCTAGTTATCGCTCTTGTTGCCGTTTTGTTTACCTGACGTAGTCAGAATAATCTTCGTTCGCTAGGAAGCGAATGACATACTACAAAAAAAAAGAACATTCAAAAAGGGGCGGTACTGACAAAAACTGCCGAATGCGTACTATCGCTTGCTACACTGTTGCTGGGGCGATGCCGACTTACAGAAAATAGTTTCTTCAAGATCTGCCTTTGCGTGACGCTTCTCTACCCACCTGTTCAAAAAAATATTATATATATATATATATATATATATATATATATATATATATATATAAGTATACAATACACGCTAGGCACACTGACTTAGCTAACCCTTGTGATTTGTGTAACATAGACATAATGTATTAAACGGAAAAGAAATGTGCATATTTATAGTGAGTTCAATTATGCCCTGTCAAAAAATTATATATCCAACTTATAATCGCAACTGCGCTGAGAATCTCAACGTTAATCCAGCGAAGCAATGGTAGGACCGTTGGCAAAATGGGTCAGTCCTGGGCTATAGGACGATGACTGACTGACTCCAGCCAGAATGCAGTTCAAGGAAACAGCACTAAAGTCAAAGTGAATATATGTATACATATATATGACCCTTGACTAAAGGTGCTTTTGACTTGACTTGGCATATGCAAGAACTCTACACCACGAAACTCTGTCCTGTTGTATTGTAACCTACATGCGTGCATACTGTGTTATGTTTATGATCCGATTATCGCCGGCGCCAAAAAACACCGCCCTTCTTCGTGTGCACCTTCTTTCTCTGTCCGTAGCGCTCAATCCTGTCGAGCTGGAACGCCAGAACGAAGCGTCGTGTCAAAGAAAAAACGACGGCATCGCACCAACGCGTCTTCTGGGTCGTCTAATTCGACCCACCGAAGTATGATCTGATCCGATCCTCTCCTGCCTGATCACCATCAGGCGCCATCCATCGCTGGACTTCGCAGGACCTCTTCGTGTAGTTCGGGCGGGCGGCATGTACCTAGATCCACAGGCGACCGTGCGACAACCCTAGACCACCAGCCGATTAACCCGCTACACCACCCGTTCGCCGCCGCCGCCGCCGCTGGTTTCTTGGTTTCAGAGGCTCCCCGATCATTTCCTTTCGTCAAATGTTTAGTCTTGTAGACAGCTGTATTACCACTGTTACTACTCGTCGTATCTGGATTATTCTTCTTCATTTTCTACTTTCCAGCTCTGCTGCTCGAAGAGGACGATGGCCGAATGCAGGGGCGCGCACTACCGTTCGTCTGACCCTCTTGGGGGAATTACGGCATTAGTCGATGCTTCACGCCGTAGCTCCCCTGGTGGTGGTGGTGATTGCCTTCGTTCTGTCTTTGTCTCTCTTTATATATATATATATATATATATATATATACATATATACAGACATGTTTCTCTCTCGCGCGCGCTCGGTTTAACTCTATCTCTCGTATCACAGTCGCGTTAGCGCGAACTTTCGTAAATCCAGATAAGCGATTCGTCATCTCGCCAGCTACAAGCAAGAACAAGAAAGCTGTTTGCATGCTTAAACCCCGGGATGAGTTAGAGCAAGGCAGGCAACAACACATCAGCCTCTGATCGCCAAGCACCACCGCTGCCGCCGTCGAAAGGGCAATGTGCGTACGCCTGCACGCTACGACAGACAATCTCGGAGGGCGCAACGGGTGCTGATGTACCAATAGTAACAGCAGCAGCAGAAGAAGAAGAAGAAGAAGAAGAAGAAGAAGAAGAAGAAGAAGAAGAGACAGAATAAAGAGTAGAAGAGAGGAACAGCAGAAGATACAAAGACTGGTAGGATGACGTAGAGCAAAAGCAGCCGGATAGAGGATAGTCAACAGGAATTAACAACAACGCGCACATATAGATGTACATTATCCTCATAACCCTCAGCATATAGATAAATTGTTCAACTATAAGCGAATCAACAGCAGGAGCAGCAGCAGTGAGAACACCAGTCACTATGGTCGCGAATTTAGGGTTCACGGCTCGCGAGCAAACAAACCGCCAATCATATTATCATCCTCAGTGAACAACATCAACAGAGGCTACAACAATATCAGCAATAACAACAATAAAACCAAAATCAGCAGCAGCAACAACAACAACAACAATATATGACAAGATCAGCACTGTTGCATGTACATTCGTTACCATGCGAGGTGGTCAACGACAAATGAACAGAAGCGTAACCTGCCGTTTCTTTATGGCTTGGTTCTCGTCTATAGGGGGTGGGACTGGCGGGGAGGGAGCGGAGAGGAGGCAGACGAGGTTGGGGTGGTAAGTAGCTTGAGGGCTTTCATTAACAGAGGAAGTCGTAGCAATAGTAGAAACACTAGAGACAACAACAGCAGAATGAGCGAGCTTCTTGGCCAAGGACAACCCCAAAAGTCAGTCTGCGAGCTCGTCGTGCTCCGTAGTAGTCCGTAGTAGCTTTTATCGTCGTGCAAATGTGCACGCGTCCACGCGCGCATGCACGCACCATCTCCTACCGCACCTCCCTTTCTCACCCGTCTGTACGTTCCCCCCAAACCTCCTCTTGTTTCGTTTCCTTTCTCCCGACCTCGTTACCTCGCTCTGCGTCTCAACCCCCTCGACCCCCTGTTGCCAAAGGTCGTTCGTACCGGAGAGCAGGAGCGGGAGCAGAAGGAGAAGGACCAGGAGCAGGAAGACAATGAGGATCGGTGATCGTGTTGGTTGGTGTAGAGAGGTGATTGCGTCGAGCTGGTGTAGAGTTGGCGATGGCCAAAGCGACTTGCCTTAGTCTTTGTCGCTGCTCATTTAAATTCTCACCCATCCTGGCCACGATAGATCCGCGAGCGGCCACGAGGCGATGATATGACATGGATGGCTAGAAGTAGCAGGCTCTTGCGTCCGGCCCTGGCCTCGCCGTCGTTATTCCCTTCTCTATTGGCGGCAGCAGCAGCAACAGCAGCAGCAACCGGAGGGGTATCAACAGCATCCAGCAGCAATGGCTGGACCGCATGAGATGACGATGAGACGAAGACCAGCCAGCCAGCCCAATGGCGCAGTGCCGTATTAGATAGAGAAACAGTGCTACCTCTTCTACAACGAGGTCTACTGCGGCAACTTTACTTCAACTATACACAACACGCCGAGAACCCGCGGACCAGCGGCGGCACAATCTTCGCCAACCATGAGATGTGAAATAGAGATCAGGGAGTTCAGAGAGAAAGAGAGAGAGGAGAGCAAATGAGAGAAGGAGAGAGAGAGAGAGAAATATGAATAGGTAGGGATAACCCAAGAAAGCGAGCGGGAACTATCGAATGAATGTATGACTGAATGAACACTCATCGAGGCATGAGCAGTTAGCCACACAGCCAGCCCGCAGAAGCAATCAGAACAGTCGGCCGACGACGAACACGGCAGCGACAACAGAAACAACAACGACGACAACAACAACAACAACATCAACAACAACAACAACAACAGCAATAACAACAACAATATCATCGACAACAACAACGACTACAACTACTACTACTGACAGACCGGCGTGATTTCACTGTACACTGTCGTTGTTTCCTAGCTCCGCCGAAGCGTTGCACTGTTTCATGTTCGCCTGTCTCTCACGGTGTCTCTCTCCCTCGCTTCGTGTGTTCGATGTGCCTGTCGGTAGGTAGCCTGTAGAGCTAGGTAGCTAGCTAGCTCTAGCTGGTGTTAGCTCACGAGGAGAGGTTTCCTCGTAGCTAACCTAGCTATTGGCCACATAACTCGACGACGGCGACGACCTCATTGTCCCTGTTTCGTCTCCTTCGTCTTCTGTTTCTCTTTCTTCGGGGTTTCTCTTCCACCTCCTCGGTCGTCGTCGAGTTCGCCCACCATTGGCCCATCGACGTTGCAAGACGCGCTGCATCAGACCTCCAGTGGAACAAGCTAGTCCACTTTCTCTCTCTCTCTCTCTCCCCATCTCCCCATCCTTCTCTGTCGCAGCCACTCACTTACTCCCTCATGCACACACACACGCATGTATGTACGCATACACAAGAGATCGCATGTATATATATATATATATATATATATATATATACTCACATATATAGATGGACATAGGAATACATATAGCCATACACATAGACTTTCATATATATACAATTTATATATATATATATATATATATATATATATATATATATAGAGAGAGAGAGAGAGAGAGAGAGGCTGCGTCTACGGGCGAACTGCTGCAACGCGCCTCAGCAACGATTCGCCACTGACATACGGACGGATGAACGGACGGACGAACGGACAGACCGACCGGCCGGCCGGCCGATACCACAGCAGAGAGCAGAGGGACACCACCACCACCACCATCACCTTCGAGGCTTACTCTACCTGGCTGGCGCTGGCTGGCTCGCTCAGGCTGCCGACCCGGCCAGCTTAGGCGGTACCAACCGGTAGCAGAAGCAGCAACAGCAACACCAGCAACACCAGCAGCAGCAAAGCGGGCCCGCGCAATAGTCGATGACCACGCTGATGCGGCGGCCTTCGCCGACGACGACACCTCGATACACACAACCCATATACCTCTACACTCACACACACAAATATATATATATATATTTATATATATATATATATATATATATATATATATATATATATATGTGTGTGTGTGTGCAACTGTTATCACCATCGAGCGCTAGCAGTGGTGCAAGCCAGCGACATTCACAAGCCAACCAACCGATATAGCCGTTCTTTCTCAGATGGCAGAGACGACAAGAAGCGATCGAGAGTGTTGCACGATCAGACTGCTTCGTCGTCACCCTATACATACGTACATATATATATATATATATATATATATATACAAAGGAGGGAGAGATAGAGACGAAAAACAAGAGCGGCACATTCACGAAGACGACCTCCAACTGTACACACACGCTTCGACACACACAAACACAGACACACAACAACACATATTGATACGTAGTGCATATACTTATACTATGTTCCTATTCAAAATCATTCTATTTGCGCCGCTCGTCGTGTCTGTCTAATCGATTCGATTTGTTGGCAAGAGTCAAGCTATTTATGCTGCTGTTGCTTTTGGTGTTGTTGCTGCGGCCAATGTTACGGGCATGATCAGTATGAGTACTACTCAGGTACTACTATTCTTATTCATAATATTGGTAGTCGTAGTATAGTAGTAGTAGTAGTAGTAGTCGTCGTAGTCGTAGTAATAATGGTAGTGGTAGCAGGGCTGGTGTAATGCTTGCACATACACCTCGTGCCGTCCTGCTACTGCATCATACAGGTAGGTTGTCGGTCGATCGACCGGTAGGTTCGGCGTCATCCTGCTCGCGTCCTCCTCCCCTCTTTCTTCGTGTTTCGTCGCTGTACAGCAAATCTCCCGCCATACAGAACAGAAGCGACGAAAATTTCATTGCTCGCGCTCTTTACAGCGGCAGCAGCAGCAGCAAGGATCGACCTCGACGACAACAACAACAACAACAACAACAACAACAACAACAACATTATCAACAGCAGCAGCAGCAGAAGCAGTAGCAATAACAGCAAAAACAACAACAGCAACAACGAGCTAGCCACTGGCCACTGCAAGCAAGAGATGATGATACATCACAGGCAGCAGGAGGGCCTGCAAGCAGCAGTAAGATCAGCACCCATTTGGGCGGCAAGCCAACCAGCCCTGGGCACCCTGACCATGATAGTGGTGGTGTTGTTGTTGGCGCTGATGATGATGGTGTTGGCGATGACGATGCTGATGTTGGCGGCGATGATGATGATGGTGTTGTTGTCGTAGTAGTCGTTTGTTTGGTCGATTGTCGACCATCGACCAAGCAGGGGGCGATCATGGGGCGATTGGGCGGCCGCGCTGCCGACGACCACGACACCTACGAACACCATCGCCGCCACCACCATCACCATCATGATCACCAGCATCAGAAACGGGGAGGACAGGCGTACGGACGGGCGTTTTGCTGTTCAGAGCTTGCATACTTTGCTTGCCTAGTCAAAAACACGGACAGACAAACCGATAGATAGATTCACACACAGACTAACCGACCGACAAACGAAAGCTCAGCTTATCCAGGCTCGGGTTCTGCCTGTTTGTTCGTCGTCGTTGTTGTTGTTGATGTTGTTGTTGTTGTTGTTCCTGACGGTGTTGTTGTTGTTGTTGTTGTTGTGGTCGTTGATTTTGTTGTTGTTGTCGTCGTGTTCTTCTTCTTCTTCTTGTTCTTCTTCGTATTCGTCATAGTTGTCCTCGTCGTCGTTGTTGTTGCTGTGGTTGTGGTTGTTGTTGTTGTCGTTGTCGCTGTCGTTATTGTCTTGACGGCTTTAGTTGGCGCAGCGCAGCAACAGCAGCGGCCGCTGGTGCCGTTCATGTTGGTCTTCATTCGTTGGTTGGTTGGTCGGTCGGTTGCTTGGTTGGATGGTTGACTTTCCGGTTCGGCTGCCGGCCGCTGCCCCACCATCATCATCATCATCAGCAGCAGCATTGGGGATGGTGCTGCTGCTGTGAAGAGATACGCCGTCGCCAGCCACCATCTCGACTAGTGCGATCACCAGCCAGCCAGCAGCCGCCGCCGCATCACCAGGACCATGACGACGCCGCCGCCGCCGACCAGGACAACCAAGACCAAGAACAACACCGTAGGGGTTCGTTCGAAACAACGACGCGATGGGCTGTTCGTCGTGGTCGTGGTGGCGTCGCCGATGCCGATCGCCGGGTAGCTAGATATCTGACTGACTGACTGACTGTTTGACTGACAGCTGCCACTCAAACTCAGTCAAAGTCAAGCCCGCAGCAGCAGCAACAACAACGACAGCAACAACAACGACAACAACAACAACAACGACGACGACGACAATAGCGACGAGGACAACGAACAACACGAAATCATGGTGTTGTTGCTGCTGCTGCTGCTACAACATGTTTCTTGTTTCCCTGCGCCTTCTTTGCGGCCACCGGTCCAGTCAAGCAACCAACCCACCAACCAACCCACCAGCCAGTATGTCCGTTCGTCCGTCCGTCACTTCGTCAGCCAGTTCGTCAGTTCGTCAGTCATCGTTGTTACCGCTGTTGCTGATGTTGCTGATGTGGCTGCTACTGCTGCTGCCGCAAAGGCGGTAATAGCGGCAGTTCTGCAGCAACACAGCGATCCACAAGCCATCTAGCTAATCAGCTCGCTGGAAGGCAAGCAAAATAGCGAGTTTGGCGAGTAGCAGTTACAACAACGGCGACAGCAACAACAACAACAACAACAATAAAAGCGACAACAACAACAACAACAACAACAACAATAAAAGCGACGACAACAACAACAACAACAACAACAATGACAGTAGCAGCGGCGGCAGCCTATCTTCAAACATAGCAGCAACGAACCTCAGCTGCCAACAGCAGCAACAGGGACAGCAACAACAAAACGATTGAAGTCAGTCAGTCAGCAACTCGTGGTCCATCAACCAGCCACCCAGCCAGACAGCCGGACAGGCAGGCAGACGATAGTCAGTCATTTCAACCGGTCGACTTCAACAACAAAACCATCATCACACCGCGGCGGGTCACCATGATCATGGCGAACATCGCTATCATCATGATAAACCCCCGACTCAACTTGAGTCCAAACTATGGTTACTACCACTACTAACCTACAATTATTATTATAATTATTATTATTTTTATTCTCCCCAGCAACACCACTCGTTCTACGGCGGCTCTCTGTACTCAGTTGAGAGAAGTGCGAAGAAGAATTAGAAGAAGAAGAAGGTAAAGTCATGATCTCTTAGTGTGTCCCTTTTCAGAGAGCAAAACCCTCGCTCCTCTAAAATCATCGTCATCATCATCATCGACGCCTCTCCCTTCATCCGTCACCGGTTCTGCGTTAGCAGCATGCAATCCGCTCCGTATCAAGCTTCAACAATTCAACCATGGTTCGGCAAGATCAAGATGAACACCGCATCCACCACCGCCACCAATAATAACAACAAGCACATCATTTCCAGCTCCAACAACAGCAGCAACAGCAAAAACGACAAAAATAAAACAACAACAACAACAACAACAAATGCTATAACTTCCCGCTTCCAACTCCACGCTGCCGATGCACAAATCTCAAGCAAGGCTAACAGCAGCATTCGGTGCTGAAAAACATCGTCTTCTTACGCTCAACATTAATGGCTCGTAATAATAATCACGATCACCACTTGTCGTTATAATGAGCCCTTACGCGCGACTCACGCATAATAGTCGCCTCTAACTTCTGGCTATGTTACTACATGTCTAGCTAGATCACAAATCGCAATAACCATAACCGCACTCTCTCATTTCTATCTGTCTGTGTGTGTGCCCGCAAAAGGCTCGCATGGCAAGTTGAGAGATAGATGATGGTGTGCCTCAGAGTCTCTCTGTCCCGGTTTTGCGTAAGACACAGGAGGAGCACATAAATTATAACAATTATACCGACACTTCTTCGTCCTTCAGACAACGCAATGGTTGTTGTTGTTGTAGTAATAATACGAATGAATGCCACGACCATTTCGTCTATCCCAGAGAGAGAGAGAGAGAGAGAGAGCATGATGCCATCGTAGTGAGTTACCGCCCTAACTCGTCAAGGTCCTAACCATCATAACCCTCGTCAGCATCCTCGCCACCACAATCGCCTCCACCACGACGTCCGCCATTACCACATAATGGCTTTACTATATGATGGGCGGCAGCAACCGGCGGCAGCACGAAGGAACAGCTTGCTCTACCTTCATAATCATATTTCCATCAGCCAACCAACAAGAGACAGCGGGCCGATAATCAATTGCGGTTTAAGCTCACTAGCTACTCAATAGCTGAAGTGAAACGTCATCGCTCTGAAACGGTAGTATCATCATCATCATCATCATCAGCAACAGCAGCAGCAACGACAGTAGCACCATTCATAATTAGAATAGTCCTCACCATCCGCATCATCATCATCATCATTATCATCTTTATTACCATGCCTATCAACCAAGCTACCATCTACCCAACCAAACTCAACTTTAGCGGGCCGATCGATGGATCCGCCTGTCCGTTCATCCGCCCGTTGGCTCGGTAACAAGCCAACAAATTTCACACGAGGTACGGAACCATCTCCGACTGTTTATCTCTTCCCGTCGTCAATGTCCTGCCTGCCTGCCTATTTGTCTGTCTAGTGTCCTGTGCCTACGTGTCTGTGTCTAGGTCCTGTGTCTAGGGGATTGGTTGGCTGGCTGGCTGGCTGCTGGCCCGCTACGCACTCTAGGGGCTCATTTCATCAAAAATGATTACTACGTTCTCGCGTCGCCCGTTCTTCCGTCGTCGAGCAAACAGGTCGATGAAGAAGGAAGCTTATAAGCGGCGACGCCGGCTGCTGCTGCTTCTGCTTCTGCAACTGCTGAATCTCCTGCCATCGGCCGTCCCGCAAAAGGGGCTGCTCTACCTGGGGCAGCCACCGTGATGAATTTACATATGCATGAGTATGTTAACCACTACTACTACTCCTATTATTATGATTATTATTTGTACACCTACCTCTGTCTTTATAGCGACCTACCGACCGACGGACCTGTCTAAAGGGGTGGTAGCGTTACTGTCGGCCGTCGCCGCTAACGCCCGCCGAACCAATTGTTGTTATTGTCGTCATGGGTGAAAATCAATTTAGCAACAGTTCGACAACAACACCCCCCCCCCGACCACCCCAACGAACACTAAGTAATGCTAACGTAACGTTGCTGGTCGTCACAAGGTCCCCTCCTCTTCCATTAGCGAACATAACCAGCTCACTTGGTTTGGTTACTAAGTCACTTCGACAGCCCAGACCCCAACGCCTCTGGTCTCAGATGGATTGCCCTTTGTAGGCCCAAGAAGTGGGCGTGTACGCATATATACGTATATATATATATATATATATATATATATATATAATATATATATATATATATATATATATGCGTGACTGTAGTATTTGTCTATTCCTCTGATCCGTCTGATGCTAGACGTTAGAGTTTAGACAAAAGCTCATTGTTGTTGTTGTTGTTTTTATGTTTATTACTGAATTCACTTCTTATAACTTTCGTCGCCACCAAGACCGCGACCGTAAAAGCCAGCAGCTGGAAATTGCCGCAGCCATTGCTTTGTAGCTTTGCATGTTGTAGTTAGGCGGTCGGTTAACCGCTCCTCCTGACTCCATCGAAGATCATTCTTTATCACGTCATGATGTCGGTCCGATCGACACCGCAATGACATCAAGGAATACAACAACAACAACGATGGCAAGAACATAAACGGAAGCAGCAACAACTGCCACAACACTAACAACAAGTGAGACTGCAATGACCATCGCCGTACACAGCAATAATAAGCAATGAGCCACGTAACAGGGTTAAAAACGACACCACCAACAACAACAGCAACAACAGCAAGAATAGCTACAATAAACAACAACAACAACAGCAAGAGTAAGAGGACAGGTAACAACGACCGTCCCAGCTAAATGAAACAATCAGCTCCGATAGAAAGGTCGGTTGTATCAGCGAACGCCCAACCGCGGACTCAATCAAGGCCTACGCAGATCACGCGCTCCGTCAATAGACGACAGTCGAGATGATTGATGAGTGAATGACTAAAGCTTGGGGTTGGGGTAGGGGGGGGGGGGTATTGCAATGGCTGGCAGACGGCAATACGCTATCATCAACCGAGCAAAACCCGTCACAACAGTAATTAGAAAAACACGACCGACTGCCGACAAGACACAGACGTACGCATTACGTACGCAAACAAGCAGAAAGACGCAAACAGCTAATACAGTAGTAGTCTGTTTCCTTTTCTTCCCGGACGGCCCTTTTTCATTTCTACTACCAGCAAATGGTTCTGCTTTTCCTTGCCGATATATATATAGATATATATATATATATATATATATATATATGTGTGCTAGTGCAATCATTGTTCGTAATAAATTATCACTACTGCTACTACTAATAAAAATAACAACAGTAATGCTCGTTACAGCTACTACAATGTGGATGTCGTTGTTACTCTATTCCCATTGCTAATAATGCTGCAATGATGATGATTCTTAATGATTTAACACGCTTGCAGTCGGTGACAATTGGTCGGTCATTATTATTATTATTCTTATTATTAGTAGTAGTAGTAGTATTACTACAACAGTAATAATTACTGCTTTTTTTGATTATGTGATTGCTTTTTGAGCTGTCGATAAGCGGCCCGTGCGTATGCGCCGGCCCATTTGACTGCTCGACTATCTATGTTTGTATCAATACGTATATGATTCGTCTGTCTGTCTGTCTGTCCCTCTGTCCGTCTGTCTGCATAGCCGGTCGCCGCTGTGTCTTGTTGTCCCCTTCATCGTTTCTGACTTTCTGTTGGTCAGGCGATAGAGCGATCGCTCCATCTGTATTGGATCGAGCAAAGGGAGGGATAGAGCGGGGAGCAGGGGGGTATCCGTATTAGACAGCGATCGACGACGACGACGAGTTTCTTCGTTTCATTTCGTCGAATCGTCGAAACGAAACTCCCGTCTGTCTGTCTGCGAAGAAGATCTGCAACGTTGTTTCATCAGTTCGAACTCTCGGATCTGGTGGTCGAACGATGTTGACACGACGATGACGACGACCGCTAGCCAGCGTTGATTGGTCATTTACTTGTTTCGACCAGACGACGTACGAATGGACGGACAGACGGCGATGAGGTTGTTGTTGTTATCATCATCGTCATCATCATCTTTGTCGTCGTTGTCGTTGTTGTTGTAATCAACAGAGAAGTTGTTCAGAGAAAAAGAGTTAGAGAAAACGAGACTCAGACGGAGAGAGACCCCGACGGACAGCAAAAAAAACAGCACCAATAATAATAACAACAACAGCATTACCAATATCGACACCAAGAACAACCATAACAACAACATCAGCGGTAACAACAACAACAACAACAATAGCAACAACAACAACAACCATAACAACAATATCAGCGATAACAACAAGAGACAACGACGGTAGCAGCAGCAGCAACAGACGTGACAATCCAGTCACTGCCCCTGTCGATCCCAAGAGAAAATCAGGCGGCCGCAAAAGACACAACAGCGGGATCAAATGTAGTTAGCAACGGCAGACAAATGTAGCTAACAACAATAAGGGTAAAGACGACGACAACAGCAACCCCAGCAACAACAATAACAACCACCACCGCAACAGCAATTACAACCACAACAACAGCAGCAACAACAATAATGACAACAGCAACAATTAAGGCAGGCCTCAAGTTGCGCTCGACGAGTTTCGAGATTCATCAATAGACAGTCGTTAGTAGTCAAAAGCCACCAAAAGTCGTGACCGCTATTCCTTCATCTTCTGGCGAAAGGAAAACAAAACAACTACATACATAACGACAACAATACCAATAACAACAACGGCAACAACAACAACATCATTAACAACAACTGCTATAGTTGAAGCAGCAAAAAACACCTTGAACATATTTTAGACTCTGTTTCTTCGTATACACGTTAGTTTGCTACTAAAAAGCCCACGCGTATATATATATATATATATATATATATAGTACTCATATTAACAGTAATACTAGTGATAATAATCGATGTGATGAATGCAACGAATAACAACAACAACGATACTACCAACTGTCGTTGTCCATCATCAACAGGACCATCTTTTATTATTATTATTATTATTATCACCAGGATCCTCGTCACCATGTTTCCCTATTTTCGACTAATGCCCTCGAGTCAACACCGAAGACGACGACGACAACGACAACGACCAGGGCCATATAAATAAGCACACAACTACACAAAGCGACATGACACTTGCGCGCACTTCTGGCCGCCTTGTATGCTAACTTTGCTTAACAACCTGGCAAACGAGATCCTGCGAACAGACGTGTACGCCGCCCCAAGGCCCGCATGCCAAACCAGTCACCCCTAACCCTTGCCAACCTTGCGAGAGAAAGAGAGAGCCTTCCGCTCGTGAAGATGGGTCATTTTCATAAGCCTTTAATATTCACAGCAACATCACAACAACGACAACAGCAATTGCGTGATACGGCGGAAGGGTTAGCGTGGGCTGGGCTGGGCTGGAGGTCGGAAAGCCAGATGTGAAAGGCGCGCGGCGGAGTGGGGTGATGTGTCGTCGCGTTGAGGCATTGAGCCCATCTCCCTCGGAGCCTTGATCCGCACTTGGCGGGCGGGTGGCGGAGGTGGGGGGAAGAGATCACGCAGGAGACTCCGGGCGGAGGCATTCGTCGACATCAGTGAGTTTCATCGGCGATTAAGCCACCCCCACCCCTAACCCCACAACCACCACCACCACCCCCCGTTGTTGTCCCGCTTTTCCCGGCAAGCGCCGCCTTTGATATTGCTACTGATGCTGCTTCTGCTGGCGAAGTCCCTACGAAGCGCTAACTGTAAGTACAAAAGCACACAGTAGCAAAGAATTTGCCAGGGTGTGAAAGAGAATAGGGGGGTGTGGGTAGGGGGTTGCAGGGGGCGCGGATTGCAGTGCTGCTGTCCCGGTAACAACGAGCGGCAAGTACAATTGGGATGACAGTTCCGATAGAGAGATAGATAGGGGGTACCAAGAGAGAAAGGGGGGGGGGGAGACATAGACAAAGGTGAGGAAGCGAATCGTAAACAGTAGCAACGAGCAGCAGTCATAAAGCAATTCAGTTTAAGAGCTACAGCAGCAGCAGCACTGACGAACGGCGGCCGAAGCGGCGAACACTATGAGCAATGCCGCGCCAGCTGCAGTACGAAACTCTGCACTGTCTTGAAGATGCCTCGCTTTCTCCTCCAAATCGCCACTACCCCAATTCCTAAACACGACTACTACACGATTCAAAGCGAGCGGACTGCACCGTACATACCGTAAGGGGCACTAGTAGCAACAGTAACATCAACAACAACCACAACAGAAAGAATAACAACAACAATAACAACCATAACGGTTGCTGGCGATGCCACCAACCACTAAGCGGAATCTCCACAGTAGCAGTACCTCGGCTCGCTGTTTGACCAGCAGCTCTACAACCCCCCCCCCCCCCCACCCCCCTACCAGCCAGCACCCCACCTAGCCCAACAGCCCCCCAAAGTCCTCAATCTCCGGCGCGTACAACCAGTAAACGACCTCACAGGGGGGATGGGGGGGGGTATGAACGAGGCGAGGTTCACTGGAGGCAGGCATCCGGTGATATCTGTGGGTTCCACCACGTTACTTCCACTCTTACTCTATTTCTACGACTGCTGGCCGGCTAGCAGGCAGGCTGCCTGGCTGGTGTTGGCGGTGCGGTTGCTTTTGCAGCAGCCATAAGGGTTAATGGGGGCATCTCGCTGGACGGCGGCCAGACGAAGGCGCTTGGCTGCCGAATCATCATGATGATGATGATGGTGCTAGAGCTGAGGTTGCTGATGACGATGCTGAGGCTGAGGCTGATGATGATGATGATAACGATGATAATGATGCCAACGTCGTCCGTGGAGGCCACGGCAGTTTAGCGAGGGAGGGAGGTAGGGAGGGTGGACCATGGAGCGACACGCCGGGTCTGGCCGAATAGACAGGCGCACTCTCGGCGTTCGGGCGGTCGTTTGAGTTGGCCGCCGCGAACGACAACGACAGCCAATTCGGCGAAACCAGAACAGGGTCAGCAGCGGGGCGGTGGCAGTGGTGGCGGCTGCGGCTGCGACTAACTAATACGGAAGCTTTTTCGTCCCCTAATTTTTTCTTCTATTTCTTCTTCTTCTTCTTCTTTTTCTTCTTCTGCCTTCTCGCCATCCTCGTCATGCTCGTCGTCGTCGTCGTTGTCGTCTCCATTTTCGTGTTATTTTGCTGTTATTCCCCCGCTTTGTTTGGCCGGAACGGCGAGGGATGGGGGACGGGGAGGGGCGACGGAGGTCTTCCCGAAGATGTTCCCAAATCACCTTAGCACACTTGTGCGTCGCCGCACCAAACGCTAAACAGAGGAGGGCAGCAGGCCATAAACCAACGAAGCGGTCTAGCCGGTCGAAGAAATGAGCGCGATAAGCTCTACTATTACTAGTAATACGATTGCTACTACAGCTACTGCCAATGCCACTACGACGACGACGATGAAAACAGCAACAACAACAACAACAACAACAATTACCAGCTAACGAGGAAAAGATGTACCGCAACAAATTTCACCCGAAAGCGACACGCAGCCAATTGCAGATCCGTTTGCTACCGATCAAATCGAATATGCTGTAGGATTTGGATATATATATATATATATATATATATATATACATATATCCTGCATTTAGGAGTACATGTAACTCGCCTCATGACCCTCGTCAAATCATTCAGCGTCGCTAGCTGTTCCGTTTGTAAACTACCGAGCAAATCAAATATCCTGTGTAACTTCGAGCAGTCCTATATATAAATAAATATATATATATATATATATATATATATATATATATATATATATATATATATATATATATATATATATATATATTGTGTATATGAAAGTAATTAGCATGAAACAAACACCGAAGGCCGTCGAAAGCACTGTGTAGCCCCATGTAGAATCCATAGTTTCGAGTATAATTCTATAATTTATATTATATCAGTAGCATAGCTTTACGGCCAGACGGCTTCTCTCATCGTCCGCGTTGACATTGTCGTCGACATTGGCCATTTCCAGCAAGAACTGGTATCCGATGACTCAAGGCACTCGCGACAGGAACGACGATTAACCAATATTAGTTATCCGCCCAACGCACGCTTACCTGTAAAAAATAAAAGTATTGCTGGTTATTAGGTGTTCTACATTAGCTGATTGGTTTAAAACAGTTAATGGGCGTAATCATTAGTAAATCAACTCTTGTTGGTTACTGCATTTAATGTAATTAATGGTTGCCGCCAGCCGTTACACGTTCACATATAGATAGCCATCTCGACAAAAACAACAGAGAATTCAAAGTGGCCAAGCTACAAGCGACTCGAACATCAAGAGTTATTCGAACCCGCTAATGGTGGACCGTGTGTACGACCAGAGTGTCAAGAACAACCTCATGGCCCGCCATATCCTCACATATGTATAAAGTTCTTTACACCGGCTGTAACTGACTCTAATTTTTTTCAAATTTATTCGCTTACCGTTATATATATCAGATTGAGAACGTGGTCTGTTTGCAAAGCTGCATTATAAATGCTTAAGTTTTCGAAAAAATGATGACGTATACATATATATATATATATTTAATTTGGACGGCCTTGTAACGTACTGTGATTCGGACTACTTTTGTCAAAATTGCGTAAAGACAGGGAAGGTCGCTATTGAACTACTTGTATATATATATATATATATATATATATATGTGTGTGTGCGTGCAGGGGCAGTGATATATATATATATATACATTTATATATATATATATATATATATATATATATATATATATATATATATACATTTATATATATATGTGTGTGTGCAGGGACAGAGATACAGGTGCCGCCACCGGTGCCGATTTAGCGGTGGTGGTGGTATGGGCGCGACGTCAGTCCTCGTGAACAGCGAACCCCGCTCCCCCCAGTTCTCCAAGTGTCGTTGTCTGCTACGGATACTTAATTTAGGGGTGGGGGGGTGTGGGGGGCAGATTGGACCAAGACGGCCGGACAAACAGACGGCAAACAGCCAGCCAGCCGGCGGGCGGGCGAGCGGGAGGTTGACGGCGTCGCTTCGCTGGCTAGATGGCTGGCTATAGTGGCTTCGGCTTCGTCTACCACAATGACGGACTGCAGAAGCGACAGTGATAGACACACAACGATTAATGTTGATGAAGAGCAGCAGCAGCAGCTGCCGCCGCAGCCGCAGCGAGTCGCCACTTGCAATTTCTGCATTTTCTGTAACGACCGACAGACCGACGAAGCGACCGACCGACCAACCGAGCTCATGCAGAGATAGAGGGCAAACGATCGGCACTCAGTTGTTGTACTGTTGTCGTTGTGGCCGCCACAGTACTACTACTACTACTACTATAAGTAGTACTATTGTTGCTGCTACTTCAACTAGTGGAGCAACAACAACAACAACAACAACAACAAAAACGACACTAACAATAAAAACAGTGACGACACAACAACAACAGCAACGACAACGACAACAACAAAAGCTCGCTAGCTAACCATGATTCTTTGAATGAACGACATACGACAGCCCGACACAACTGCCGGAAGCAGACATAGGAGACTTTTCCCGCCGCAGCTTGTTACACTAAGGACTTGCGTGATGTAGGACGGCGGCTTACAACATCACTGGCGGTAGGACGACGCAGGCAACGATGCCGGTATGACGCCATAAGGACGTGTATATATGGCATGACATCGATGTCTCGTCGCGATTACTACGCGACAGACAACAACATTGGCGGCGTTAATGGTGGTTGCCCGAGTGGTTTTCGACGTGTCACGTGAGGAATGAATGATTCATCTACCTACATATCTTCCACTCAAGCGACCGAAATTAGCAGTGTATAACGGCTGGATTTCGACTTTTGTACGCCGAAATACAGTGCAACACCAGAAAGAAAAAAAAGCACAAATTGAGAGAAAGAGAGAGCGGGAAGGGGGGGGGATGGGGTAAATTACGTATGGTTGAGGGCGCTAATTTCTGCGCAGTTGACAGAAGTTCGACGAGGTGTCTCTTGTCTATGTATGTGTTGTAAGCGAGGCTTACAACACTTATTTGAGATGGATAAATATACGAGGCGCAATTCCATCAATTTACGCACCATTTATGTGACACACGACTAACACGCAACCCCCCAACCCCCCGCCGCTCCCCCACAGCACCCCCGTCGTAACAATAATTAAAGTCAACTGACGACAGAAACGCGAAATAGGTGAGAGAAGACGACTCTCCTTGCATCGTTTTGCGTTGTAGAAAAACACACAAGCTGCTACCGGACTTACTTGTGACTTTTTACCGAAGCACTATTTCATAATATACCAATTTGTTTTTATGGCAGTCCGCAAATGGCACATTTAGGTCTGCATCACGAAAAAATCACCACGAATCGTGGCAGGGAAACGGCAACCGCTTTCTGCACAGCTATTACTAAGGCCATAAATCTCTATTACTCCTGTCAGCAATAATTAAATGTTGCCAGTTTCAATGTAGCGCACAGCATGTATAATGTATAATACATGATCGTTGGTCATATTGGTTGAGCATTTAGTGACACAAATTAGTTGGTAACAACAGTACATGTGTGCATCACTTTATTAGGAGGTATTATGGAAAACAAAAAATATAATGGGAACGTAATCACGCGCGCTGCACAGATGTGTATGTTGTAAATACATGCATGTAAGGATGATGTACACACACATATATATATATATATATATATATGTATATATATATATATATAGTTAACATGCATACGTACATGCTGCAGACACGGGCGATAGCTTTTTCTGCAAAATGCCCTGAATGATTACAAGTGCTTGAATAGTGTAATTACGAACATTTCATATTTACCACAGACAATCATCACATTCAATAATGAGGACTTACTGAATTTAAATAAATTTGCCGTCTAAAGAAAACGGTCTCACAAACAAAAAATTAGGAACACCACGCTCTCCCAACGTCAAATCAGATTGATAAGCTTCGATGTTGACCGGCTCACCGTTGACGCCACGCGCCGTACATCATAAATTCGAGCAGAGAGAGAGAGAGAGACAGAGACAGAGAGAGGGGGAGAGAGAGAGCGGTTTTCTGTCGTCTGTCTCACACGACGTCGCGAATTTTAGCGCGCTAGAGCGCGCTATCCGCTGGTGCCTCCATAGTGGCTCCGAGTGGAGTTGTTCGTTCGCCTGCCGCGCTCTTCGGCTGACGCTTCGTTTTACTGTTACGTAATGAGACCATTAAACAACACACACACGTATCGTATCGTATCGTAGCAGCTATCGGCCGACGACTATCGACGCGACGCGACGCCGGCGGCGGCGGTGATATCCGCGCTGTGGTGCGTACTTTGTCGTTGAAACTTTCGTTGAAAACGCTCTAAATGCAGTTGTAGTAGAAGCAGTAGTAGTAGTAGTAGTAGTAATTCTCGTGTTGCGTGTGCACCCCAGCTATTGGTGCTTGCTGTTGCTGCTGCTGGTGGTGCTGCTGCCGCGGCTGCCCTAATGGCCTAACAATGGTGGCAGAGCGGCGAGTGTCTGTCACTCGCGCTAACGAGGCGGCAATAAAACGTCTCTCAGCGTTCCTTCTCTTTTCGTGGTTTTATTTTCTTGGTTTTCTTCTGCTGCTGCTGTTGCTACTGCTACCGCGACTACAAGTACGACGACGACTCCTATTTAAAAAAAAAATACTGCTAAAACTACTACTACTACTACTACTACTATTACGACCGATGCCCTCATTGTCGACTTCGGTGGCTAGGTGAGAAACGGCCACCAACGGCATCAACAGCAGAAGCAGCTGTAGGCACATCTTTTCTTGACGATTTCTGTCCTTCCAAAAACAACAGCAACAACAATAAGGGCAACTTCAACGTCGTCGTCGTCGTTGTTGTCGTCGTCGTTTTCATCGTCCTCGACTCAACTCTCGTCTCTAGCTCTACGTTTAAAGGCATAAGACACGGGTGAGAAGACCCCCGTACACGTATAATATATAGATATATGGGGAATGGACGCTGGATGGTGGAATGGGGGGCATGGAAAGATAAAACAAAACAAAGGCGACCGAACAAAGTGCGAACCGTATCGTGCTCGCAAAAGTGCCGCCCCAAGTGTTTGGAACCCGCAGCCGGGCCACGTAGGTCAACAATGCCAACATGAGCAGTTTCAGAAACGCACCTGCAAACGGCACCACTGCAACAACCTCCATCAACGTATCAATCGATGCTGATAGCTGTACGTGTAAATATATATATATATATATATATTTATATACCACATAATATATATATATATATATATATATATATATATATATATGTGGTGTATACGTGTGTACAGTGTTGAACGTTTAGATGGCCGCTTTTTTGCCGTTGCGTTTAGTTGGTGAGCGAGGGTGCTGAACAGCAGGTGCACATTTTACGATGCGTGCCGTTTCAAGGCGCGCTCTATGGCTGCTCCCTCTGTTTGCATCGCCTGCCTCGGCCTGCCTAGCTTTCTCTCTCTCACTACGATTGGCGTTCTATAACGCTAGTCTGTTTCATTCATCAGGAGAGTTTCGTCACAGTCACTGTTTTTCTTCGTTTCGTTTCGTGGTTGTCCTTCTTCAGTCTCCCTGCTCACCGAGCACAGCACGGCAATAGTAACGAGGATAACGACAACAACAACAACATCAACAGCAGCAGAAGATACAATGATAACTGACGCAACAAAAACAGAAGATGCAAGATGATAACTGACGCAAAACCAACAACATCAACAACAACAACCACAGAGGCCACAGTACAACCCACAAAAGCAACACGGGGCAATGACAGCAACAACAACAACAATAACAACAGCAACAACAACAACAGCAACAACAACAACGATAACAACAGCAACAACGACCACCACTATGGACAGACTACCGGTGGCTGTAACCAGATAGCGTCGACGCGATCTCCGAGGAATTCGCTGCAGCTGAGCCTTCCTCCCATCATAGCGGCGAAGGAGCGGCAGCTGATGTTGCTTCTGCAGTGGCAGAAACATCAGTTAGCAACAATATTGCTCGATTGATCGACATCGGCAAAGCTACTAGAAGCTAAAAGCTACAGCAGAACCGAGTTTTATTGTTGTTGTTGTTGTTGTTGTTGTCGTCGTCGTCGTCGTCGTCGTCGTTGGCATCGGGCACAGCCAGTCGCGTGTCGCCATTGATGAGCGCAACAACAACAACAACACTAACAACATCAGCAACAAAAACATCAACAACAACAACAACAATAACGACCTCATCGACTACATCCGTCATTCGGATAGCGGACCGAAGATGGCCGCTTGCTGCCCTAATGGCCTAACAATGGTGACTCTGTCGAGACAGAATTGGTTGTCTTGTATGAGCAGAATTATGTTGTTGTTGTTGCTGCGAATGTTGTTGTTGTTGTTGCTGTAGTTGTTACTAATGTTGTTGCTGATGTTGTTGTTGTTGTTGTTGTTGCTGTAGTTGTTACTAATGTTGTTGCTGATGTTGTTGTTGTTGCTGTTATTTTCATCATCATCATCATCAACGAAGTGACGCGCTCCATCGGCACGATGCCCCTCACACTCATCGTTCGCTTCCATCATACGTCTGTCCGTCCGTCCGTCCATCCATCCGTCCGTCCGTCCGTCTGCACTCGCGTACGTACGCGAACCGAAGGACGGCTCCGTTGTGACCGACCGCCACGTCGCCAACTTTTCTGCGCTCGGCAACAACAGTGCACAAGCCACCACAAGGTGGCGGCGACGGCGGCGGCGACGCGACGAACAAAAAATGAAGCCGAATAATAGACGTCGTTGCTTGTCGTCGTCATCGTAGTAGCAGCAGAAGTTGTAGTAGTAGTAGTAGAGGTAGTACTCATGCTCTGACGAGGGCTGCACCGAGGGGCGATCACCGCAACATGAGAGAGAGAGAAAGAGAGAAACTGCTAGAGCGGGGGGGGAGGGGGTGCGAAGAAGCAACAGGGGGGAGGGGGTACGAAGAAGCAACAGGGAGAGAGAGAGAGAGAGGGGGGCAACGAGAAAGCAGCAGTGAAAGGGGGGCAACGAGATGGGGGAGGGGACAACGAGATGGGGAAGAGGGGCAACGAGATGGGGAAGGGGGCAACGAGAGAGAGAGGGGGGGGGCTGAACGATAGAGAGAGGGGCAGACAGAGAAACACAGAAAAGGTGAAACCGTCTCTCTCTCTCTCTTGATGGGGCCAAGTACCATCGGCCCGCCATTGCCACTGGTGGTGGTGGTGGTGGGCTCCTCAACACTTGTTCCCGCTCTCATCCGAGACGAACGCGAGCGATTGAAGCGCACCAACTGAAGCACCAACAGAAGCCGCACCGGTGGACCAGCACGTCGTACAACAACACAGCAATGTTAACAGTCGTCGAATCAGCAGCATCAGCTCAAGCAGAAGCAGGCTTGCCGGCACTACCGAACAACAGAACACATCGGTACGGCCAATGAACGACACTTGTTCGTTGGATGCGAGATGCTTTCTCTACCTATCTCTCGCTCTCTCTATCCATATAGTATTGCTGTTGTTACTGTTGTTTTTATTATTAGATTGCTGTTCTGTTTGTTGTTGCATTATTGTTGTTGTTGTTGTTGTTGTTGTTGCTGTCGTTGTCAATATATTGGTGTTGTTGGTATTGTTGTTGATGTTGTTATTATAATTTGTTTTATGTTGTTGCTGTCGGCTTTCCGGCGGCTGCCCATCGTTGTCGCCGGGTCACAGACGACACCACCACTTTCTAGCTGGTTGGCTGTAACTGACATGCTTGTTTCCTTTGTTGTTGTCGTCTCTGTTGCAATTGTTGTTGTCTCTGTTGCAGTTGTTGTTATTGTTGTCTCTGTTGCTGCTGCTGATGTTGCTGCTGCTGTTGTCACAGTCGTTAGTGTTCTAATCATTGTCGTCATCGCCGTGCGTCCATCGCACATGGCGGTAGGTAGCGTGTACGTAGTGAAATACTTCGGTCGTCTAGTGCGTCAAAATGCGCGCAGCACCCTGCACCGGCCTCCAGTTAGCTGGTGCACCATTCTTACACCGTATTGCCCTCCTGTCCCCCTCACCCCCTTCTCTCATCTTCCCTCTCATCTGTCTCTCTCATTCGTCCCCCCCCCCCCACCCCCACACACTCCTCTGTTTTACTTCGTTGTTGCCTCTCCAGTCCAACTTGTTACTGTTGTTGTTGTGGTGCGCCGACGAAGCGACGTGCCGTTGTCGTCTTCGAGAGGGAGCAAAAGAGAGTGAGAGGAGTGAGAGGAAAGACTTCATCGTTGTCGTCGTCGTCGTCATCATTCTTTTGGTCATCGCCTTCGACAGTCTTCGCTGGTCTTCGGTTGCCCCTCCCCTCCCCACTCACTAGACGCTCAAACGGAGGCAAAAAGCAGCATGCGGAAAATAATTACAACGAGAACAACATTTCGTTCGTTGTCGCTCTTCGTCGTCGACGTCGTCGTTTTCTTCTTCTTCTTCTTCTTCTTCTGTTATTTGGTCTTCATCTTCTTCGACTCTTTCATATCCTTCATCATCTTCGTCGTCGTCGTCGTCGTCGTCGTCATCATCTGCTGCTGGTTCTCTTTCATTTTCTTGGCCTTCGTCTTATTAAACGATGCCATAGCCGGCGAACCGCCAGGGAACGGGCAGAAAAGTGCAGAACATTGGCGGCTGCAGCAGCAGCAACAACAACAACAACAGGGGCAACAGCAGCAACAACAACGGGGGCAACAACAACAACAGGGGCAACCGCAGCAGCAGCAGCAGAAGTGGCAACACAACAGCAACAACAACAACAACAACAACAAGACGCCGGTCGAGACGAAAATACGATCAAGCGCCTCGGCATGGCCAAAAGTACAACATTGCTGTGTCGAAGACCAACGAAACAAACCGCCCAGCCAAAGCAGCAACAGCAACAGCAGCAGCAGGAGAGCACCATGATGACGACGGCGACGACAACGACACGACGTCAGAAATCAGCAGCGTCGGCAGCAGCAACTGCAGCGTCGGCAGCAGCAGCAGCAGCGGTAACAACAGAAGCAGCAGAATGTCAGCAAACGACTTGATTCAACCGAAGCCTACTTAAGACTACTGGAAATTGACTAAATGATGACGACTAAGCTTGATAATAGACATCAGCAGCAGCAGCTGCAGCAGCAGCAGCAGGAACAAACAACAAAAACGCCAACAGCAAGATCAACAGCAGACTGACGACGACAATGACAACAACAACGACGACAACATTGACAACGACGACAACCCCAACAACAACAACGCCGCTAACACCAACAATAGCAACAACGCTAATCTTCTTCACAGAAACGGCGGCTAGCCACAAAACAATCACATCAGTGACAACAACAGCAGCAACAGCAACAGCAACAACAACAACGGGAAACTGTGAACGCGCTATTCGCTTCTGTTAATGTTCGTTCGCTAATGTTTAGGCAGCACGTGGTGCTTGTTGATGTTGTTGATGATGTTGATGGTGACGATAACAACGCACTCATACGATAACAATGATGATGATAGCGTGAACACAAACGCCGGAAAAAAAGACAACGGAAAAGATAGCAACAACAAGAACTCAGGTGGCGGCAAGTGCAGAGGGGTGATAGTAATCAAAATAATAATAAAAATCATTATTATTATTATTGTCATGATGCTAATGATGATGATGATGATGATTTGTATCGTTACAATCATCACTATAATTTCATAAATGAGAAAGACCACATTTAGCAGACACACGACCTGCCGAACGGACAGAACGGCAGGTCGAGCTGACTCAGACACGACGGAGCAAACGAACGCGTATCTTCTACAGTGTGATGAGCACTCGTATGACGACTGAATGACCTACGACCGGTTGGGTGGAGGGGGATTATCGAGGTAGATAAAAGTGATGGTAAGAGACTAGTAGACTTATCGCTATTGTTTCACCGGCTTCGATGAAGGGAAGGGGCGCGGGTAAGACGACGGCAGACTACTTAAACAACGTGCCGCCATCGTGGTTGTCGTTTGCACTGGCCGCATGTCTGAAGTGTCTGAGGGTCTGGGGGGGGGGGGGGGGGTCTTGGTGTCTGAGGGTCTGGGGTGTGTGGAAGTTCAGGTGTCTGAGGGTCTGGGGTGTGTGGAAGTCCAGGTGTCTGAGGGTCTGGGACGTGTGGGGGTCTAGGAGTCTGAGGGTTTGGGGGGTGTGGGGGTCTGAGGGTCTGGGATATGTGGGGTCTAGATGTCTAAGGGGGTCTGGGGTGTGTGGAAGTTTAGATGTCTGAGAGTCTGGGGTGTATGGGGGTCTAGGTGTTTGAGGTATGTAGAGATGGGTAGGTAGATCAAGTGTAAGTGCGGATTCGCTTCAGCCCATTGCCAGTCCATGAGCACGTCACAGTGGTAGATCAATCTGCATAGATAGTGGTAAGACATACATACACTCACACACACACACAGACTGAAATAATGGCACATTCCTAGCACGGGGTTTTATGTCTGATACGTCAGCATGTTTATGTCTGCGCTTATACAATACTTATATACATACACACAGATAGAGAACTATTTATTAGCTAATGCTACATAGTGATGACAAACACTAGCGTGGACATAGCGAGAAAATTATATGTGCGGTACGAGACAGTGGCGTACATATCGTTGTTTATTTACTCGTTCAAACAACGATACATTTATTGCAGTAGGCTCTCTCGTCATTGGTGTGGAACAGCAAGAGACGAAGTTGCCAACTACAAATAGACATGCTCGTATAGATATATAAGGCGACAAACACATATAAATATATATATATATATACATATAAATAAATAAATAAATATATATATATATATATATATATATATATATATATATATATACATAAAGGCGTTCGCGCGTCGCGTGTGCCGTGCAAGTGCGAAACATAATCGAGTCAAGCGCTTTTCGATTTCAACACCGTTCGTCGTTGATTGTAGCGACGCCAACTGCATATCGCGCAGCAGCTGCTCTGGCGACATTTCAAACTCGGTGAGTAGAGAAGCTGGTTGACTACTGGCTGGCTGGTAGCGGCTCCGATGAATTGGGACGGACGCCGTATAGGTCGGGCAGTAGTAATAACAATAATTTCGAACGATATCAACAATAATCAATAAATAAATAGAATAATACAGAGAACACAGAATGTGGCGGCGACGGCGTCGTCATCGTCGTCGTCGTCGTGATCCTAGACCCTAAATCGTCCGTCAGCTGAAACAACACGATACACGCGTGTATATATGTATGTATCTATATATATATATATATATATATATATATATATATATATATATATATATATATATAGATATATATATCTATAGATATATATATATATATATATATATATATAGATATCTATATATAGATATAGATATATATATATATACGTTGACACGCCAACCTAAAGCCGCTTGCCCAGAGCAACAAGTAAAACGCTCTCGATAGACTCCGCGAACAGTACTTGGGCAGCCGCCAACAACGACATCAACATCAACAACGACGACAACAACAACAAAAACAACAATGACGACAACAACAACAAGAACAACAAAAACAACAATGACGACAACAACAAGTGCTTGGAGCTCTTCGTCGTGTTCGTTTGTTCATATGACATAATGCTTAGAGACCGCAACCGAGACTCAAGCGATGGCGACGAATCGGCTTCAACAAATCTTCTTTCTCTGCTCCGCTTCGTCGTTGTCCCGTGTTGTGTCGGCCATGTCAGTCAGCCTGAAAGAAAGGCGCCATCCTCCCCATATATCCTCCATCCCCTCCCCACTATACTAACACAAAGGCTATGGCTCCGCTACCGCTATAGGTTCCATAGGTTCGACGTTTTGTCGGTGTCGCTGACGCTGACGCAGTCGACCATGAACAAATAACAGCGGCAGCAGCAGCAGCATTGTTACCTATAACACAAAATCGCGCATATACATATATATATATATATATATATATAAAGCGAGTTGTTGAGAGAGAGTATATGTCTGCACTGATTGTGCACAAGTGGAGTAGAGCACACAGCGTCAAATCGAAGCGCTCAACAATCGCCTGGGGACGGACGGTCCGTCGTTGATCTGTTTGTCGCTTCGGGGCGTCATCGGCACCGGCGGACGGTGGTCAAACCACCAACTGTTGCGCGTCTCGACAAGTTACAACAACGTCAACGTCAACAACAACAAGTTACAACAACAACAGCAATAACAGAAACAACAACAACAACAACAGCAACAACAACAACAAGTATGCAGACGAGCGGCCACGCGGTGCCATGTGTACCTACCCAACCTGTCGTTGCCATTCCTGAATAGCAGCCGCAGCAGCACCAGTAGCAGCAACAGCAACAGCAGCGTTGTCCATTTGCCGCCCAGCCAGCCAGCCAGCCACCCACCAATCGGCACCAACAACACAAATAACAACAACAAAAACGTTTACAACAAAAACGGCAAAAACAACAACAACGACAACGATCACAATGGCCCACCACTATCACCACCACCCCCCAAACAAATACACACTAGATAGACAAATAGCCGGTCCGGTCGGGTCCGTCGTTCCCCTCCGAAGGCCTGTCCGCCTGCCTGCCTGCATGCAGAGGTTGCACTACTGCGTTAGGCCGTGCAACAGCAGCAGCAGGCCTCTTTCTCTCGGCAAAACCTCATCGGCCAACTCACCCGCCAAATCTCGCCAAATGGCCTTGTTGTTGTTTACCTACCCCCCACCCCCCTCTTCCCGCCATCCATGTGTCGTTGTTGTTGTTGATGTTGTTGTTATTACTGCTGTTGTTGTTGTTGTTGTTGCTAGCAGCAACAGAAGCGGTGCGCCACTGATGCTGGTAATCATAATGGCCGCGGGTGGTAACGGAAGCCGGCGGCGCCGAAACAGCCCCACCAACGGAAACATGCGGGGGCAATCTGTTCTGACATATGGGTCGTCGTGTCATAAGCATGCATATAAATATATATATATATATATATATATATATATGTCTTTTTTTTTTAAGATAGACTATGACCACACTACTCATAATGGTGCCATTCATCCTGTTGTCGCTGCTGCTGCTACGGCTGTATGAATCTATTCGACTACAGGTAATTCCTCTGGTAGTGCTAGTGTCTAGGAAAAAGGAGAAATGGGAGTGATATATATATATATATATATATAAGAGCAAAAGCTGTTGGTATAGTATAGAATTGAATCATTCTGGCTGTGAAGATTTGAGAACAATGATGATTGAGAACAATTCAAACAACAAGACGGTGACTATAGGCATATTACGTTGTAGTCAACGCGCCATAGAATTGTCAACATATTAACATGACGGCCAACAGACAACTCTCTCCCATTGTATCCAATCAGCGTCTGTCTGCCTCCATCCACTCCACCGTCTCTGCGATTCACTTTGTTCATCTTATACCTCTTATGTCTCACCCATTCTAACTCAACTATGCCCTCCTCTAATCCAACTGTTTTCGTCTCTCAGACTTACTCATCCTCTCCGCGTTTGATATATATATATATATATATATACTATACAACAAAGGAAATTTCTGTGGTTCGTCCATCCATCCAGGTAGTCAGTTGTGGCTGCCGAGAGCTGAGCCGGCCAAAAAACACGAAAAAATCGTCACCACTTAGGTTAGGTGGTTACGATACGTGTGACTACCCGAATCTCGCTGCCTACCCGCCCGTCAAGAACAGATCTACTCATCGCTCTCGAATCAAATGGAGAGAGCCAGTGGCGGCCGTGGCTGACGACCATGATCAATTTCAGCCAATCTCTGGTGTCAGTCTCACCACCTTGACACCTCTGCCTGCCTCTAATGCCTTTGCCCCACCGTCTTCGCAATATTGCGCTAGTGAAATTCTGGTCGCTGTTTCTAGTCGCTGGTTCGTGCTCTCGGGCTCCTCTTTCTCCCCATCTGTCCCTCGACTTCTTGATCTCTTTATCTCTCTCTCTCTGTTTAACTTTCTCTCCGCGCAACATTATTTGCCGCTCAGGCCGCGGTATTAGCTAGCCCATCGGTCTATCGTTGTTGTTGCTGTTGCTGTTGTTGTTGTTGCTGCTGTTATTGTTGTTGTTGTTGTTGTTGTTGTTGTTGCTGTTGTTGTTGTTGCTGTTGTTGTTGCTGTTGTTGCTAACTTGATCTGTTGCCCCGTTACTGTTGATTTTCGATGATTCACGACTTGATATGAGAGCAGCAGCAGCAGCAACAGCAGAACCAACAGCGACCGCGCTCACCTGGTCGTTCGAAAACGATACGGGCGGGACGACAAGAAGGCAGATCGGTAAATCGCAGAGACAAATCGTCGTAGGTCGTTTGCCGTATAACACTGAGACGACACCATCCATCTGTTGAGCCATTCGTTTGTCACTCATCCACATACGCCTGCCCGGCCGCCCGTTCGTCCGTTCGCACGCTGTTACCTACTACTACTACTAGTACTACTACTACGCATGCAGTAGGTTGACGGATGCAGAAACAGTTGCACAAAACCAGCAGCAGCAGCGGCGGCAGCAGCAACAACAACAACAGCAACAACAACAACAACGACAACGACAACAACAACAGCAACAATAACACTTGACCCAATGTTTGTCTGGCTGTCTGCTTCTTTTACTAATTACTAATTCTCTATAACTGCGCGCCTGTCAGCGAGCTTTCGACAGCGGCACCAGAACACAACACCGCTTGCCGCTAGTGTGACGACGACGACGACACCGCTCTAGCAGCTAGCCGGCTGAAGGTTGCTTGTTACCGTTGTTTTTCCAACTGATGAACATTTGCGCCCATCTTTCCAATGTGACACTTTGCGCGACGATTATCATAATGACGACTACTTTCGTTGCAAGTCTCGCACTTTTCCGGCTATCTGCAAAAGTGGGTAGGCTGACGCGCATTTAGTCAAAAGCACGTAGACAACCATAAGATAGCCCACGCAGGTAGTTGGGCTGGTTAATTGGTTGGTTCGTTGGTTGGTTGGTTGATTGGTGAGCAGCACTGCCACCCACCACGCATTTGACGGTGGTGTCGCCTCACCATCACGAATGAGATGGCGGCTGACGGAATTGATCACCTCCACCCCGGTGGTGGTGGTGGTGGTTGTGGTGGCGATTGTGATAGTGGTGAGTGGTTGTCATATATAGGTGCTGATGTTCATGATAAACGATGAGTTGCCGGCCAACAAATCTGTACTGACATCAACAATTTCCTGATGTCTTGGCAGCTTCATGCAATACGTTCGAACGTCATCACCAGCAGCAGCAGCAACAACACCAGCCACAACAACAGCAACAATGCAACGGCAGCAACAATAACAACAACAACAACAACAACAACAACAAAGACACACACAACCTCCACGGTAGCAAGAGCACGGACAACAACAACAACAAAAACAACAACAACAACAAACGCAGTGACAGACGGGCAGCGTATGAGGTTGCGTTGAACCTGCCTCAAGACCGTCCCACGACAACAACGGCATTTCTTTCACATTCATTGCTGAACCATTGCTCACCACAACCATCATCATCATTATCATCGACGTCATCGTCATGACGACAACCTGGTCATCATCATCATCATTAAGTAGTGGCCACGAGATAGGCCGTTGCGTCTGTGTGTACGCTTGCGTTCTATCTCTGTGTGTGTTGAGCGAATGGCTGCATAAAAGAATTAATGTGCAAAAGGACGAATTACTGTGCGAATGGATGGAGATGGCTGTCTAATTGACGGACAGACGGACGGACGGACGAACGGGCAGGTTTCAGGCTGCAGGCAGGCGGACATGTTGTTATCGCCGTAATAAATAGACGCCATAGACACCACAGCGCGGCGCAGACTCACACAGTGATGATAGTCTCGTTGTCACCGTTAACCAAGTGAGACCGAGAGACCACGGCCGACCAAAAAACGACCAACCCACCGATCTACCGATCAACCAACCAGCCGACCGGTAGACCTACGCACGTGGAAGCGGTGGCAAAACGCCGCTGCTGACATGTCGTTCCCAGGCACGTCGTTCGCAGGCACCCATCCACCCATCCAGCCGCCATTTGAGTCTTTAGCCGCCTGTAACCCCGACTCATTCGCCTGCTGAGGACGATTGCCTCACTCACTGCCGCCTCACTCACGTGTTGTGGCCCCTCAGCAATGTCGGTGTCGGTGTCACACACTGATACCGATGCGGTAACTCGAGCATCAGCAGCTACAGCAGCAAAGAGAGTCTGAAGTCGCTGATTGATAGGTGTGACGGACTTTCCATTGCTTGCAAACGACACAACAACGACAACAACAACAACAATAACAACGT
Source organism: Dermanyssus gallinae (assembly GCA_003439945.1). Classification (NCBI taxonomy): domain Eukaryota; kingdom Metazoa; phylum Arthropoda; class Arachnida; order Mesostigmata; family Dermanyssidae; genus Dermanyssus; species Dermanyssus gallinae. Next base: position 393,534 of record QVRM01007006.1, on the reverse strand, counting down.
CGTCGTCGTCGTCGAAAACCATGATTGACGGCGATTTAAGACGGCGTTAAAATGCTGTTGTGCTTCGCCACGGTAAACAAGGGTGAGCAACAGCAACAACAACAACAATAGCAACAACAACAACAACAGCAGCAGCGCCAGCATCAGCAGCAATAATGAAGATCGCGGCGCAATGACATAGTCGACCGCCGTGCCGAGACCGTCACTGAGCGGCGGCCGGTGATGATTGAAATAGCTACAACTTGTGGTGTTGTTTGATGGTTATTGCTTGCCCAGCGCGAGCTTGAGTTGCCGGTGACATGGCAATCAATTAACGACTGGCAGGCAGACACCCGTTCGCACGTGGAGTAGGGCAAGGCTAATTCTAATTTCACACATATATATATATATATAGAGAGAGAGAGAGAAAGTGTGATTTATATATATATAAATATATATATATATATATATAGAGAGAGAGAGAGAGAGAGAGAGAGAGAGAGATGAAACCTCTGGGGTGCTAGACCCGTAACAATGCGGCCGTGCGACCGAATCATCAGGCAGTGTCAAGGAAGCGGCGGCCACAGCAAATGTCTTTTGACGTTGCGCTGACGTCGGTGCAGCTGCCGGCCTGAGCTGACCTGATGAGAAGATCACCTGATCGCCTGATGATGTTCTTCATCATCATCATCACCATCGTTGTTTAAGGCAGACGGACGGACGGACGGACAAGGGGGCGAGGGCGAGCGAGCGTAGAGGAACAGCCGATTGTAAATGTGATTTTCATTTTGGGCAGCAGCAGCAGCCACCACGCGTCGTCGCCCAGAAGAAGTCGTTGTAGTCCGCGTACGTCCCAAGTCGCGTCTCGAATCGATGTAGCAGCGGCAACGGCAGAACAGCAGAACAGCAAAACAACAATTCATTGTAACGCCCGACGTCCCGACGCCCCGACGTGGTCCCGTTGTTCCGACTAGAAGAGCGGAGAAGGAGCAGCGGACGGACACGCGTCCCACAACGACGACGACGACGGCGAGAAACACTCGGCCAACGTCACCAGATTGCAGATCTGGCGTCTCTGCAGATGATGCCACTCACCACCACAGAGCCACCACCAAAGGTGGTGGCATCGTTCGGATGCCGGTCGCCTCCCTGCCAACAACGCGGTCGGTCAATTCGACGACGAATGCTCGTTTCGTTGATTCGTTCTTTCTCCACTCGAGATTAAACCACCGCCACACCCCTCGTTGCAACTCAACAACGACAACGAAGACGAAGAATGCAGAACCGGAGGTGGCGGACAACCATCGGATCAGGCAGGTGGTGGCCGGTTTGTCCAAACGATCTCATTATACTTACTCGTCCTAGTAGCTGCTATTGCTGCTGCTGCTGCTGCTGCTGCTGCTGCAGCAACAGCAACAGCAGCAGGAGCTAGCGCCGTGAACAAAAACTTGATCAACAACAGCAGCGGCAGCAGGAACAACAACAACAACAACAACAAAAGCAATAACAACAATAACAGCAACAACAACACCAACTTCGTGATTCAATACGACGACACCCATCTTCGAAGTAATTACACGGCCGCCGATGAGCACACACACACACACGACAACAACTGCGACCCCACCAAAGCAATGAGAACAACAATGACAACAACAACAAGGTCCGATAGAGTTACTAGAAGTATCAATACATCTGCAACAACAACAACAATGCATCCAATTCCCACCATAGTTTCGTATTAAACCCCGTAAACGAACACAAAATGTACATAGGTCATCATACAGAGAGTCATACATTCATTCACCGACAAAACGCCAAAAGCAGACCCAAACGTCTAAATGTATTTTTCCTCTTCTTAAATGAAAAACGAATTGTAAACATGTGTCAAACCATAGTCACATTGTTTCGTTCCTGGACGAATTGTCAGCCCATTTCACCTGAATTACGATTCATTGTCAATCTATCAAACTATATATATATATATATATCGTTCTACCTAACTATCGATCCATTTATCGAACTGATTTGCTTGCAGCGTTGTTGTTGTTGCTATCGTTGCTGCTGTTGTTGTTGTTGTTGTTGTCAGTAGCATTTCTCTCAGCCGGTGCCGGCGGCGTTACAAGAATCTCGAGCCATGGTCACTGGTCCGCACCGATACCACCCAATGGCCAGGGCCCGATGCTTGACGGTCCGATGTTTGGCGGCGTTGCCACGAAGCGTGACCACGCCGAACAGATCGTCTTCGTCTTTGCCGAGGTCGTCCCTGTCGTTCACGCTATCACGTCCGCATCATGTCGTGTGACATGACACCGACGCCTCGGTCACATAACAAACATACTGATGCTGCCTTAAACAACACACACATATATATGTATATGTATATATATATATATATATATGGTAGCCTAACTCGGCCCTATATGCAGTATGTAGCTATAAACAAGGCACCCGTCCTCTATACGTTTACAACGTCCATGGCTACACATTTGTAGGCATTACAACTAGATATATATATATATATATATATATATATATATATATACATATATATACACCCTTATTGTCTACCTGCTTATTCGACCAGTTTACAGCAGGCATATGGTTCGATAGATTAGCTAAACTGTTCAGCGGGCCCTACAATAACATTTTCTGGAATTCTCCAAACAGGTAAACTTCTAGTGAGTGCACTTATCCAGGAGGATTTAGTAACGATAGGCGACTGAGCTAGCCAGATTTAGGAACCAGATCAACTATATATATATATATATATATAGTTTCTAGTACTAGTAGTATATATATATATATATATATATTTTTTTTTTTTCTTTCTCTTATATATATAAGGAAAAGAAAAAGAAAAACGCGATATATATATATATATATACGTACACCCAGCCATAACTAAATACAATTTCCCTGACATCTGCATACGCTAATACAACGGATCGAATTTCTGTCTTCGCCGTTTGTCTTTAAATGATTCACTTTCATTTGATAAGGGCCATAAAATATTACATAATACTAATCACAGTAACCAAAACGATGACACCGGCAACAACAACAGCAGCAGCAGTAGCAACAGCAGCAGCAGCAGCAAATATCCAAACAGAAAAGGGAAAATGAGATGGTAATCGTCGAAGGGATATGAAGCAAAAATGACGCACCGCCAAGATATATCACGTGTGACACAAATTGCCGCACATATACACACGGACGCTCTTGCATATATATGTATATATATATAGCTAAGGGAATATTTTAAGAAAAATGTGTCACATTGACACAATAATACACTAGCATTCTCTTAGTCTCCTCTTGTCGATGCGACACAGTCACATCAGCTCGCGCTAATAATAATAATAATCATAATACATACGTACCGTTGTCCTCAATACGACGACGATGATGATGATGATGATGATGGTGGTCATCAGCATCGCCATTATCATCAGCAGCAGTATCATCATTACCATGATGAGCACGACCATCATTCTCGTAGCCGTAATGCAATAATTCAACGACGGCGACGACGACAACAACGACGACGATGGTGACAACACGACGACGCGACAAACCCGCGCGTTCCAGTTCACAGGCAATAAACGCCAATAATGCATGAGGGCTCTATATTTCATCGTCGTCATGTGTGACGATGTGTGATTTCGACGGATAAATGAACGGACAGGCGGACGGACAGACGGACGGACGGACGGACAGACGAACAGCAACGTAACCAGCAACGCCGCAATGTCCGTTGTCACCAGGCACCATGACGCTCCTCAGTTAGAAGCGCTAGACTTACGCTAGAGTTTCGGTAAGTCGCTAAGTCAAATCATCATCATCATCATCATCATCCTCACCATTCCGCCTCTCGAAATGGACTACTTCGCAGCTACTGCTACAAGCTGAACTAAACGAACGAACGAACGAAAGAACCTCGCGCATAGATTAACTACTGCTACGACCACTACTACTATTGCTGCTGCTGCTGCTGCTGTTGCTGGTGCAATTTACAACAATTTCCATTGGAACGACTTTCGTTTTACGGAACGGCTACTACTCACTGAACGCCCTGTCTAGCCTCCCTGCCTCCCTGCCTGCCTGGCTGCCGACCGGACAGACGGGCGGCCGGGCGATGCTCAACCTTAGTTGACCGTCTGCCAATGTCGTCTGTCTAACTATCTATATTTATATCTATTCATATGGGTCGGTCAGTCAGTCTCATCTGTGACCGCGGTGAGACGGTTACAGCCGGTACGGCGTCGGCGACACACAGCCAGCCTGCTCTTCCCTTCGGTGCCGTGCCATACCCAACGCAGTGGTGGTGGGTTATTTCGTTTTGTGTTTGTTTAATTTTTTTTTGAAATCATAATAATAATAATTCATCTATGAATTCGCCGATGACAAATTACTCTCTCTCTCTCTCTTTCTCTCTCATTCTCTGACCTCCTCGATTTCTGCTACATCGTTTCTCTTTTGTGTGAAGACGCGAACGTGCGTATAAATATATATATATATATATATATATATATATATATATATAACTACAGATGTATGCATGATGTATGTTTAGTATGATTACACTGTCAGAACGGTGGCAACTGCCCACTGTGGTACTAGGATTGTATCTAGGTGTAGAGGAGAATAGGCATTTCGGCATGTTTAACCCCTGATGACCAATAGTGAAAAAGTGGATATCCTGATAAGCTGTACCCGCTACCGCTGTTATTATTGGCCAGTGAGTGGTGAGCAGCATTCACATTAGACAAATATTCCCAAGGTTCGTTTTCTATTGGGCTGATTAGTTAGTGTCGTCCGTCTCGTTTGCTTTCGGACGATACTATACAAACGCGTCTGACTGGCGTCACACGCTTGTCAGACGCGAGGAGGCGGCGATCCGCTTCTCAATCCATCTATCATATCATATATCTGTCTGTTTATCTCCAAAAGATCTACGGTCCTAATTGGAATAAATGATGCTTAGCTGACTGAGTCGTCCAATAGCCACCCATAACTGACCGACCTGGGACAATATGAACGACCACAAACTGCCCGCGTTATGTAGAACGCTGAAGACATATTTCTCGCCCACTTTCATTTTCCCCTCCAGGCTACCCCTACTGTCAAGTATGTATACACTGTCGATTGTGTATATATATATATATATATATATATATATATAGTGGCGGAACCTCCCGGAGCCTGTCTCCCAAGGTACTCAATACGAGTTCAGTAGCAGACGCCATTTTTGACAAGCGTAGGCTTTAGACTAGTAATTATATCATCATTGTTTGGTATTATCAATCATGTCATTACTGTTTTGCTTTTTATTGACCTTACTGATATTATTATTGTTTACCATTGTTGTGGTGAAAATTGCGACCATAAAAGTATCTCATCGTAGCACAACCGACTACCGGGGTCGTAAATGCGTTCGTATGGGGCCACAGTAAGGGACCTTACGCCACAAATCGCCATTTACTATAATGCTGCTCCAAAAATCAGCAGGTGGTCTATGAAGGCTAGAGTCTACGCGAGACAGATGCAGTGACGAGAAATGCGACGCATTTTCGCCGAGCAGCTTTGCTGTAAAACCTCTAAGACAGGCAAGCCGATTCCAGAAAATACCGAACCTTGAGAAAATCCCCGGATCGAACCAGATTATTTCGAGGAGTATCGTATAGGATTTGGCTAGCTGATCTGTACTGCATCACTAAATGGTTTAATACAAGCCTTAGCGAAATAGAGGCTTTTCAAGCAGCAAAATCATTGTTGTGTAGTGGGAATGACTATGGCCTCCTACCATATCGGCTTACTAAGTGCACGTTTTTAGAATGAGAATCAGTAAATAAACTAAACACGTTGAAGCTGCATATATATATATATATATATATATGGAGAGATAGAACTAACGGGAGAGAAAAATTATAATAAAAAAACACTACTATTCTAACGGGCTGAACAAACAGAAGGCCACGAGTGTCACAAAGTGTTGTCTCGGCATGAGCTCGCGGCGGACTGATCATCTAGCTCAAAGCTGGTACGCATCGAAATCTGGCTAATGGTTCGAAGTAATGACGGAAGTAATGATTAGTGTAGGCGACCGCCGTCATCGTAGGCCGGCGTGGCTGCAGTGCAGTCGCAGTTGCGCCGTCTTTTAGACAGGCCTTTTCCCTGCACCTGCTGAACAAATCTCTTCCTGTTCCCTAGTAGGTGAGACCTTGAGAGGTGCGCCGCGCGTCGAACACACCCACGTTTCATCGATGGAGGCCGTTCGAGTAGGGCACGATCGACGAATTGCTTGGAAGGGCTGGCAACTGTTCAATCCACAGTGAAAATTGTGTGGCTCTGTCTGCCCCTCTGTACTGCCCGTTCGCTCCGATACTGATACCCCCTGCCCGTTCCAGTAGGCCTTATCCCATATCTATTTACAACAATTCGCTACAAACCGCCGGGCCGGGCGGCGACGTGCCTACCTGCTACTCGACAATCGCCTCCTCAAGATCGAAAACTTTAGCTGCCTTAACCACCAATGCTGACGGCGGCGTCATCATGTTATCGGCTGGCTCACAAACGCATGGAGCGGCGGCACCAGCAGCAGCAGAAGCTGCAACACACAGGTACAGGAGGGGTGATAGAGAAAGAGAGGGGGAGGGGGGGGCAGAAATTGAGAGAGTAAGAGGGGTGAAGAGAGGTGAACAGGACGAGGAGAGGGGACGACGGCGAGTCTCTCGAATCGAACAAATCTCTCTTAGAAATCCCTTAGCAGCAGCCTCTTCGTACTCTAGCGTCGTTCGTCGTCCACGCCCTCTTACGTTCTTCGACTCTTAGGTTCTTCCTGGAGTGCGTAGGCAGTGAGAGGCAGAACCCACGACCCACCGACTACTGTCTGTCGAGTTCCGGACGTCGACGGGGGTTGCGGGGTCGCGACGAAGAAAAGATAGGCAGCCAGGTCGTCGGTCGCAAAAGGTGGCTGGTTCTTCTGTTGCTGCCAGTTTCCATAGGCTTGGCCCTCTTGGCAAAAAGGCAACCCCACACCCCCCAAACCTCGCTCTTCCACCTTTCTCTATCTCAGACTACGACGAGACCGGAGAACAGGCTCGCGCGGTCGCTCACTCGCACCTCGCGTCGCGTCGAGAGAATCGCGTTCAATCGCAGCTACAGCAACTGAGGAAGCAACAAGATCGTCCTCGTCGTCCTCATCGTCATCATCGTCGACGACGGCGACGTTCGACAGCTGAGGGGATCAAATCCGGGTGTCACCCATCCACCTTCAGTCATCTATCTTCCTCTCGTTCTCCCTCTATGAACGTGTATCTTCGTCTTAGAAACAGAAGGAAGGGAGGGGGGGGGCGGGGGGGCGGGGGGCAGGCAGGCATAGACAGCGGCTGAGGCAGAAGAGGTGGCTCGACACCTCGTATCTGTTCCTCAGTTAGTCTGAGTGCGCGGTCGTGAGTCTGATACTGGCTCGAGAGCAGCCTTCTTCTGCCTTCGGCAGGTCTCTTTATCTATCTACCTATCTCTCAAGTGTCTGCTCTGTTAGTCACTATAGTCAGTCGTCCGCAGGCAGCGCATAGAACCAGTGTTAGTCAGGCAAGCCAGCGGGCGGGCGGACGGGCCAGGCGTCTGTGTTGCGGCTCAAGGCGGCGGCCCGATATCCAAACACCTACCTACATGGACACGTCGACAGGCACGAACTTGTTGTAGCGGGCTACTACTACTACGGATTGTACGAGGTAGTACTAGAGGTGGCGGAGGTGGTGGTGATGGCCATCGCCGTCCTCTGCGCTTCCTTCCAGCCGGGCATTGGGCCGACCGGCCAGCAGACCGACCGACTCCTTGGCTGGCTGTGTTCGTCTTTTACGAGTTCCGAGAACGGCTCCCGGCGTTCGAGGAGCTGCTGCTGCTGCTGCTCTCCATCGTCGTCGTCGTCGTCCTTCGCGAGCTCGCTCGCCTTCACCCTCGCGTTCTTCACGCTATCCGCATGGTACACATTAGGCTTCCATCTCACCCCCGCGCACGCACTCTCTATCTCTCTCCCCCTCTCTCTCGGTGTTTCCTTCTATATGTCTATCTACGTCACACCAGTCAGCCCCCGCCGCGGCCGCCGGCACCCCAATCGCTTCCCCCAGGCCCTCTCCCGTGGGTCTTATCAAATCTCGATGCAACCTCAAATCGCTGCTCGCCCGCCCGCCCGCCCTCCGCACCGCTGGCGGCCGACGCAGCAAAGCGCTGACTGAAGTAACGCCAATCCAAGGAAGAAGCGGCGCCAGCAGCAGCAGCAACGAGAACGCAAGAGGCTGCAGGACGACGACGAAGACGACCTGCCAGCCAGCCAGCCAGCCATTCGCCACCGACCGGGAAGTTGTGGGTCGCAAAGGGCGTTAGGAAGCGAGGAGGGAACATCGAGAAGGCCATTTCACACCAATTTGCCCTCATCACCTCCTCCTCCTCGTGCCCGTCCCAAGGATCCTTTCTCTTCCACTCCTCCTATAGCTAGCCAGCCATTATCAACATCATGGCCACCATCATGAGACAAGCCGCTGCCGCAGCCGCCGCCGCCGATCACCTGGCCAACCAAGCAGAGAAAGATAGAGAGGAAGATCTGGCCCACTTCTGCCAAACACGTTTGGTATGTTTGGCTCTACGTCTCCGCACCTACCTCTACCTAGCTCAGCCATTTAGCGTGTGTTTTTTAACCTATTTTCGACCTCGAGAAACGTGCGGCATGTAGAATGCACGACCATTCACTACGCGTAAACGTAAAGATCGAAAACTGCGGGCTGCACGATGCTCTAATGTTTGAGCGGTTGGGGCGAACACAACACAGAACGCAATTCTAACTGCTCTGTTGTACGAATGACTACAAATATGTCTGAACATATATTAGACGTCGATTCGCATGGGCTCTTCATTCATATTGTATTGGACTGCAATGCCCTATCCCGAGTGATCCACTACGAATGATACACGCCTTACATACAGCATCATCATCACGAGCACACCACCACAAGCCGTTTGTCAGTAATCCAGGTAGGTGGGTTCTCTAAGAAACTTCTCGACCGCCTCTCGCTAGCAAGTTGTTTAGTTTAAGGTGAAACAGAGTTATCACAATGCAGCTGACAGAGTAACAACAGTAACAAGAACAGCAACGACGACAATACCAACAACGATAACAGTAACGCCCACCACGACAACAACAGCGACGACAACAACAACAATAAGAACCATTAAAAAATACTCTCGTTCCCAATCGCGCTCGATTGGCTCTGCTGCTCAAAAAATGATATGACCACTGCTTTGCTATTGCTACTGTTACTGCTCCTAACATCGAGCTCTATTATTGGCTTCACGTTTCGGGCTTCGTGTCGCCTCGCTGCCACTTTCTTCCTCTACTAGATCGGCGACCGGCAGCAGACTGAACGATTCAACCAACCATTTAGCCGCGAGCAATTGCCGCCACCGCCGCCGCCGCCTCCATCGCTGCTCCTCCCAGCTCCAAGTCCAAACACGGGGAGTCGTCTCCCGTCTCTGCGCATTTGTTTCCCATTATCACAATTTCCTCTCTTCCTTCCTCCCCATTTCCCTCTCTTTATCTTCATTCCTCTCCTCCTGTATCTCTCTCTTTCTCTATCTATCTGTCTTACACGCACGCACACTATTCCTCTCACCAAAAAAAAAACAAACACACTATTTCTCTATTGGCTAAATCTATTCACATGTTCGTCTGTGCAATGCGTGCTGCTCTATAGAGCTTCAAACTCGTGCCACATTCGGCGGCCGCCATACTAAAAACAGGAAAGCAGAAGCAGATGCAGCAGCAGCAGCGTTAGCAACAACAACGGCAGCAACAACAACGAAAGCAGCAACAACAACAACAGCAAAAAAACAACAACAACAGCAGCAGCAACAACAACAACAACAACCGAGTGCCTTGGTAAGTCAACAAGTTCGGCTGGTGTTTGGTCGCTGACTGTTTGCCAGCGTCAATCAAATCCGATTGCAGCAGCAGCAGCAGCAACAGCAGCAGCGACGACGACGACGACGACTACGACGACCGTGATGACGACGTTCGTCGAGCTCCGAAGTCTCTCTTCTTCGTCAAAGAGAGAACTAAAAGGGTCGCTTGGTCGCTGGCTGACTCGGTTGGTCGGTCGGGCCGTCGAGCCGTCGAGCCGGCGGGTGGCGATCGCACGACTGCAACAGTTGCTGCTAATAGTCGCAGTTAATATTTTAAAATGCCCGCCTCGCGTGACGGTCTCCATCAACGACGGCGGCCGTCGCCACTGCCGCCAACCATCTAGACCCGACGCCTGCCGACGCCGGGTTGTTTGCCCGTCGGTCCGTCGGTCTGTCGGTCTGTCCATCTGTCTGTCAGTGTGTCCGTTCGTTGGTTCGCTTGCTTGCTGCATGGTGGTGGTTATACGAGAGCGAAGTGCTCAGTCAGCTCTGCGCTCCGGCTAGTCCTGCAGTCACTGCTAAATCGAGTGCTACTTACTAACTTACCTAACTGTATAACTAGAATTACCTGCGAACTTACTCAACTATGTAACTAGAACGACCTGCGAACTTACTCAACTATATAACTAGAACTACTTACGATGCTACTTAACTATATAACTAGAACTACTTACGATGCTACTTAACTATATAACTAGAACTACTTACGATGCTACTTAACTATATAACTAGAACTACCTATGAACTTACTCAACTACTATATTCTACTGTACCTACCATACTACTACTACAACTATAACTACTATTACGAGAAATAATATCGAGTCGAACTACTACTATTACTACTACTCTATAAAACTCGATTGCTCGCCTGCTTCTTACCACATATGAATGACACTGGCGCTAGCTCCTCTCCTCCCCTTCCAACCTGGACGGAAAAAACTAGCCGGTCTTTAGCAGTGCTCTCTCCACCTCTTTCTCTGCATATATATATTTATATATATATATATATATATATATATATATATATTTAGATATACGCTGAACAAGAAGGGTGCGAATGGATGCACCCTGCGAGAAGGCAATGTATGACAAGTGTCGTATGTAGAGGACACTTGTCGCGCGGCGACACGATACCGCTCGCGCACTGTATACTCGAATTCACTACCACATTGTCTTTCGGGCTTCGGATAGCTCGTTCTTCGCTGCTCCTGCCTACTGCTACCGTGCTGCATGCAGTCCGTAATGCGAACGGACAGCGGAATAACAACCAGAACAACAACAACAGACTCAGCCAAGTGCGGTGGTGGTGGTGGATATGTTAACGCACCAAAAACAGCACCGCTCGAGCCTTACGGTTTACCGCCCTAGCTGCTCAGGCTATATAGTATAGCCTTACTTACGGCGGTAGTGACAATAGTGACAACAATAAACCACAACAACAACAACAACAAACATGGCAGAAACAACAGCAACAACGACAACAAAAATGGCAAAAAACAACAACAACAACAATAATGACTAAACAATTATTATGGTTTATTAATAATGACTAACAAAGAACAATAAAAGAGACATGTCTTCATAATCAGTCAATTGTCTCGGCTCCATTTGACTCGCACGTCTCAATCAGTTCGAGAGGACTACAAAGGTCGTTTGCAGATTTGGTCGTTGTACTTTGTCCGTAACCGCATCAACGCTGTCACCGGTTCCGGTATGCTACAGTACCGCTAATACTGCTATACGCTTGCTAGTAGTTTGAGCAATAGCATTGACATCTATCCGTCGTTGTAGAAACACGCATCTCTCCTGACCACCTCAGACCCTTCACATTCCCTTGCGATTCGGCGCTACAAGCTGATCGCCCGTCCGTTCGTCGTCCGTCCGTTCATAAATGCGAGATTCTGGAAAGATGAAGTCACGAAAGCTGGAAGAACAATGATGATGAAGATGATGATGATGATAACAACTATATCTGCAGAAGAGAAGAACATGAGTTGTTCTTTAATATCCTCATCCCCTCGCAACGCAGACAAAGACGTCGTCTGAGCCGTGATACGCCCCATGAGCGTCTTCTGCAGCAGCAGCAACAACACTCTTCCTCAACATTGTCGATCGTGATCGTTCATTCAGCGTTTATCAATCAGTCACTCAGTCAGTCTATGTATCCATCTATATATCCATGATGTATCTATCTACCAACGATTCGATCATCAGTCGGCGACCCGCTCAATCTATCATGTTTGTCAGTCGCTCTGCTCTCTATTCGAGCCCATTGGTCACTCTTTGGTCATGATTTTGTGGATTTGCGAATCCGGAATGAAATTCATCATCGTCATCACCATCATCATCACCATCAACCACCACCACAGCTCGTCATCGCTCGCGGCAATACGACGACGACAACGACGACGACGGCGCTGCTAAGCCACTGTGCGGTAATGGTGACGACCACTTGCAGTCAAAATAATTAGCGCGCTTCGATCGCTACGCGCTGCTGCCAGGCAGGCAGGCATTCATTCACTGGCTCATTCACTCACTTCTCTGCGGTCGCTTACGAGTTCTGGCAGGCCTTGCCGGCTGACCCGTCGTCGCCACCGTCGCCATAGAAACCACCGTCTTTCGTCGAACCTCCTTCGCCGCCGGCACCGAACGATGAAGTATCGAAGCCAACCAGTGAGTGAGCAAGCATTGCGAGCGGCCGGAGCACCGATTTCGGAATCGACCAACGACCAAAAAACCGATCTGGATAGTGGAATGAATGCCAAAGGCAACATCAGCAGCAGCAGCAGCGGCGGCGGCAACAGCATCAGCAACAACATCAACACCCGCATCAGCAGCAGCAGCAGCACCAAGAGCTGGAGCAGCAACAACAACATCAACATGAGCAACACAATGAGCAGCTGACTGATACTGAAAATTAATGAAGATTTATTGAATACATTAGAGATGCTGTTGTATGGCTGCGGTCGGTCACAACTTCATCGCATCATCAGCCCCATCCCGCGCGCACGGGGTGGACACCATGACACCGACGGCGACGACGACAAGTTCGACCACAAACAATCCATAATCGTGGTGATGATGATGATCATGGTGATGACAACACCAAAAAAGATCGAAGAAAAGCCAACGCCATAGGAAAGGGAAAACGACAATAGTATTCACGCTACTGTCGTTAACAACGCAGCAACAACAACAACAACAACAACAACAAATATGACAAAGACGGCAACAGCAATAACAACAACAACAACAATAACAACAGCAACAACAATAACAACAATAGCAAAAACAACAACAACAACCACGACGGCAGGCCTGCGTGATCGCCACCAACTGCAACAAAACAGCAACACGACTGAACGGCCATTTACGTGAAAACTGTCTCCTGTTTCATATCTAGTGTCCTGCGTCGAGTCCTCCTCCCCCTCCCCCCCCCCCCGCCTTTTCCTCACAGACCCAGCGCTCTACCCAACACCGCGCGCTCATATCGCGAAAACCGTCTGGAAAATGATTTGGCCAGTCAGCCAGTCACGAGGTATTTTCCAATCGTACAGATTATGGAATAATCTGCAATCTTCGAAATGGTTTTGCTAACCAAAACATGAGCAGGTGATTAGTGTGATAGAGGTGATTACGCCTATCATCATCACTATTATCATAATAGTAATAATAATCGTCATCATCCTGTGTTGAGGATTGTGGTAAGGTGGAAAGGCCATATATATATATATATATATATATATATATATATATAACAATCAGATATATGCGTCCTGCAGAAACAGCTTCAGTAGCAGAAAGGGAAGAGGGAGAGAGAGAGATAGAGAGAGAATATGTGTTGCCGCAGCAACAATACACCGTAAATAGATAAATAGTTGGATAAATAGTTTAAAATATAAGTATGGATGGAAGACAAGACGACAAGAACAACGACAACGCGGCACACTTTGAACAGCAAAAACAGCTACAACAACAACAACAACAACAACAGCAACAGCAGGTTGCTCCAACTTCCAAATCGAGAAATGGTTTGAGTTTGGAATAATATCGCAGATCGCAGGCGATAAGAAGTGGCGGTGGCGATATGATGAAGTCGACAGCGGTTACGGCTTGCTGCTGCTGGATCGATCGATTGGTTGGCCGGTGGTGAGCAATCGAGTCTCGGGATCGATGACCCACGACGCTCGGCACGCGTATTCACCCACGACGAACGCCAATCTCGTCAGCTCATCATTGCCAGCGGTCTCATTCCTCATCTTAGCACCACCAACACCACCACCACCACCACCACCACCACTACTAACACGACCACTAACTACTACGACTGCTACTCTTCTTCGACCGGTCCTCACATGACGAACGGCTATGACTTCTGTATCCTCCCGTACGGGGCCAAAGTGCCGCAGTGCAAAGTAGTCCCAATTCAGTACGAAATAAGAAAGTGCCGCCGAGGTTTTCCAGAGCGGCGACGTCGGCAATGGGGCAAGCGTCGCCGGACGACCCAGCAGAAGCAGCGTCAACGACAGTGACATTCTGTTTTTCTTTTTCTTCTTCTTCTTCTAGCCGAGACGAATGCCGACGATAACCGGCAGTAGACATGCAAGCAATAATTTGTTGTTGCTGATGTTGTTGTTCGTGTTGTTGTTGTTGTTGTGGTCGCTGTTGTTGCTGTCGCTACTGTGACTGCTGTTGTTGTTGTGTGGTCGCTGCTGTAACAGTTGTTGTTGATGTTGTTATTGTTGCTATAGCTATTGTTGTTGTTGTTGTCCTCGTCGTGTCTATTGTCATAATCCGTACTGCCTTGTCTTTACTTTAATACTTTATTGTTGTCGCTGTTGTTATTGTTGTTCCGTCGTCGTCGTCGTCGTCGGCGCCGCTCTGCTACGAGATACTAAGAGGAAGGCTGCCTCGGATGATCTAAACCTTGTTTAGATCATCGACAGCGACAACAGCGACAGCAACAAAAACAACAACGACAACATCAACGACAATAACAACAACAACAACGACAACACCCACAACAACAATCATGACGACGACGACGACGGAAAACAAGAGGACTCGTAGGCGCGTCGCCGCCGACTGGAATCTAGTCCATACTACAGAGAGTGGATGGCTGTGTACGTTGGATCAGCGCGTAGCCATTCGCGTGTGGCCAATTTCCGCTTCGCTTCCAGAACACAACGACATTGGCGTCCTCCACGCTCGCTGGCTGGCTGGCTGGCTGGCCGAGACAACAGTGGCAGAAACAGTAGCATAGCAAGAGCATGAACAACGCGAACGTCCACCACGACAGTGCGTATTCCATACAGCAAGCAGTTCGAGTGGTGTCGCCGTAGTAGGATAAGCGACAGTGCGTGCGCCGAACACAGCGCGAGTAGCCCGCTGTGTTCGTATGTATCTATCTGTCGAACAGAGAACTGATCGGTATGGCTATATATATATATATATATATATATATATATATATATATATATATATACATATATATAATATATATATATAGAGAGAGAGAGACAGAGAGAGTAAGGGAGACAGAATGACAAATATATATATATATATATAGGGGGAAAGAGAGGGAGCTGCTGCATTTGTGGGTGGATATCGTCGACATGGCTGTTAATAGCGTTTTGAACAGAACGAGTCAAAATACTTGCTCAGCTGCAAAGCTCACACGCTACACGCTCAACGGGCCGCCGACCATGTTCCACCTGCGTTCACTCGTCGGTCGTCTGCGCTCAGTGAGGGGTCGTCCGTCTCTCTCTCTCTCTCTCTCTCTCTCTTAAACGTCGAAAAGAATCATTTCGTCGTTGTTGTTATGGATGTTGTTGTTGTTTTTGTTGTTGTTGGTGGTGGTGCTGGTGACGGTGGTATTGTTGTCGACGGCATTCGACGGCGGAACGAACTTTCAAAAGAGCAAGACAATTCTAACATTAGTTGTCCTACAGTAGTAGTAGTAGTAGTAGTATTAATAGTAATAGTGTTATCCGTCTACTAGCAACAGTGGTCAGATGTAAAACCGTCACAAACCGCAATTGCAGCCGTTGTCGTCTCTCCACTCCACGTTTCTCGCCGCTACTGTCGAACATATAAGCATGGATGCATGGATGGATGGCATGTATGTATGCAAGCACAATCGAGAGTCGAAATATATTCGCAAAGCAGTATAAATACATGTCAATGTTCTTAAACAGAGACAACGCCGCGCCGCCCGACCGCCCGACCGACCAGCCGACCAACAACCGTTCAGCGGGTAGACAGACTCACAAACAAACTCATGAAGGAGACTCACAGTAAAAAGGCAGCAAAGAGCACAGCAGGATATCGCAATACAGCAGCAGCAGCAACAACGAAAGAAGCCGAGAGGGAGAGGGAGAGAGAGAGAAACGTTGCAACAAATCGTCGTGCAATAGACAACAATCACAGAACACTAGAGACGCGCTAGATCAGCGCGCGCAATCGTCAGTGACGGCAAATACGGCCGACGCTCAAGCCGACACGAGGCCAACATAGAAGGAAAAAACAGCTTGCGGTCTAGCTATTTCAACGGCAGTCAAATATTCAGGGTGGCCAGTCAACGACAACAACAATAACAACAACAACAACAACAACAACAATAACAACAAAAATAACAACAACACCAACAATAACAATGACCACTGTCAGTCCGTCTATTTTGACGACGACGACGACAACAACAACAACAACGGTAGCAACAATAAGCACAACAGAACCAATATCAACAACAATAACAACGACAACAATAATATCAACAACAAAAATCACGACCATGATACACCACATGGCCGATTTGGAATGATTTTTCTTTGTATGTTCGAACTGTGACCGTCTCACAATGACCGCCATAAGCTCGGTGGCAGCAACAACAACAGTTACTATCAACCATAAAATAATATATATATATATATATATATATATATATATATATATATATATATATATATATATATATATATATATATATATATATATATATATATATATATATATAGCCTGCAGAAAAAAAAAAAACATAAAATTATAAGTGCCAGTAGAAATTGTTGTAGCGTCAGCAGTAGTTATAACCGAACCATAACCGAGAGTAATTTGCAACAATAAACAACAAATCATCTACACATGATGAAAAGCGCGTGACCTCCGCGCACAATCAGACACCCATACACACACACACAAATATCGGTAGAAGAAGTGGATAACGACATCAAAACATATATCGATATATTTTTTTCCTAAATAAATATAGTTTGTAAAACAAGCCTAATTCCATAGGTTTCGCATTCGGTAATAAATAAATAAAATAAAAAAGCAGTCCGAAGTTCAGAGACAAGGTCACTTGGTGTCACTTCGAACGTGGATCGCACTTGGGAACGGGCAGCTATCGACGCGATTAGCGATACAATGCTCGCCGCTTCGATACGCCAAGTGATCGGTGGTGGACGCGTGGGAGATCTACGAGAGTACAGTACGCCATCGCATCGGACACATCGCGACCGTTTTTGTCGCTTCAGCAGAAAAACTGCTCACTGAAACAAAAAGGGATCAATCGATCTTTTTCATCTCCGGCTGTCAGCGATGCGTCTTAGCGATAGGCGCTACTTCTGGGGTTGGCCATGTCGCAGACGCGAACAAAGCGTCCACTCGGAACTCACTCTCTTTCTCTCCTTGTCCTTTCCCATCTAAATTCTGCCCCTATTCATACTGCTATATAGTTGTATACTGCTACAACCTCATCACAGCAGCAGCAGCAGCAACGACAACAACAATAAACAACCAATGTTAAAAATACATTGTTTGCCAAAACGACGACGACGATTTTGCTTCGATCTCGTTCGCTCGGCGTTAATTCTAGCCGAACCACTAGTCTCATTCTCGGCGTCGGGACGTGTTCGTGTCCAGAAGAACAAAGATCTTCCAGCTATCATCCACCCGAATATATCGAACGATACCAACTACCTACATAACTGACTATATTATCATCATCATCATCATCATAAACTAGCTGGATGGATGACCAGCATCATCTCACCCCTATAGATTTCCCCATCCTCCAAACCCTCAGCCCAGTTAGCCCCCTTGTCCATCCCCCCGCTTACCCCACCCTCCAGCAACCCGGGCTGAAACCGCATTTCCACTAGTGCGAAGAACAACAACGATCATTCCTCGTGTGTCGTATTTTTCGCATTTGTGTCGTTTTCAGCTCCACTTGTTTGTTTTGTGCTGTCGTCTTCGTTTTTCGCCTTCATTGCGGTGCGCTGACCGTGAGCATCCTTCTCTTCGTAGGCGACGGACAACCGAACAAGCACGATTCAGGCACGGCGACACATTGGCATCGCCATTTGCCATCCATCGAAAGCCCCACGCTAGAAACGACCCAAGCTGAATCCTTCGGCGTGTCGGGGTTTTTTCTGGGTTCGGGCAACCTGCTTCGAGGACTGCATGGCCGAGCACACTCGAAGGTCTCCTCCGTCAAATGACGCAAGTGACAGTGAAAATAATCTGCCGCTCTTGCCTCTGTGGTATGTGATCGTCATGGTCATGATAATGTAGTAGTGGGGTGGTGGTGGTGGTGGGGGTTGCAAGTGGTGATCGTGAAGATGATGATTATGACGATTAATGGCAGCGGTCACGATGAAGTCAGTGTGATGGCTATTGTTGTCGTTGTTGGTGCTGAACATTGTTGTTTTTGTTGTGGTCGTTGCTGCTCGCCTTGTGTTATTGTTGTTGTTATCGTTGTTGCTGCGGACATTGCTGTTGTTGTTGGTGTTGTTGTTGTTGTTGTCGTTGTTGCTGATGACATTGTTATCTTTGTCTTTGTTGTCGTTTTTGTTGCTGTCGCTTCTATTGTTGTTGCTGATGCGCCGGCACCGCTATTAGACTTAGATTAGCGAGCGGTCACAAGCAGCAGTAGAATCGTCGTCAATCTCGTCATCATTCATAGCGGCGACGGCGGCCGCGTTTCGTCAGTGAAACGACAAAAGGACTAGAGAGAGGAGGGAAAGAGAGTGTAGCAGGCACACCAAGCCTCAAACAGCGTGAGAAATGCCCACAATGGCGCGAGAAACAAATCCCTTCTTGTTTTGTTGCTCCTTGTTCCTATTTTCCTTTTTCTTCTTCTTGCCTCTCGTTGCTTCGTCAGAAAAAAATTGGCGTGTGCGTGTTTCCCTTTCTGTTCATTTCGGTCTTTTTTATCATCATAATCACCATCATCATCATCTCAAAGTTGTTCCCCTGGTTGTCTTCAACACTCCTTTTTCTGCGTGATGGCTCACGACCTCGTCATGAATAAGAACAACAACAACTACAACGATAATTGTAACAACAACAACAATAACGACAATAGTAATGACAGCAACAACAACAACAACAACAAAAATATCGGCGCTGTCGTTGCCATCATGACGACATCAGCAACATGACATACTCATTACCCCCGCCCGCCTGTCCCTCATCATCCCCATTACCGCCTCGATCCTAACTTCCTCATCGTCATCATCATCATCATCGTCATTCTTGCGACACCATTTCCAGCTGATCATAAAGATAGAGAGAGAGAGAGAGAGAAGCACCGCCAAAACGCCATAACCTCACTTAACAACATCAACATCCCAGACACCGAAAAAAAAACAAATTATGGCAACAACAGCAACAACAATGTTAACAAACAAAGACGGCCCCAGCTACAATACGACCACAATACCGCCGCTTGACAAGATAAGGTCTTCTTGTTGTTTTCGAAAGACCACAGGACTTTCTCGTTGTTGTTGTTGTGATCGATGCCCCATTATCGCTTCATATGTTCGACCGTGCACACGGCATGTCCAGACTGGCTCTCATCGCCGCCGTAACACCACCGCCGTAACATTTTTCTCCTCCTGTCATAGACTGATGAATGGGTCTAGTTAGTGGCTCCTCTACGTACGTTGGTGTCGTGTTGTTGTTGTTGTTGATGATGATAAAGTTGTTGTTGGTTGTTGTTGTTGATGATGATGATGACGATAATGTTGTTGTAGTTGTTGATGACGATGATGATGTTGTTGTTGTTGCTGTTGTTGATGTGTTTGCTGTTGTTCGATCTCACATACCGATTTGATCCGTCCCACATCGCAGCACAAGCAAGATACATACATCATCCGCCGTCTGGATGGCCGTCGTCACCTTGCGTCGTCATAATCAACGTTTGCCCTCATCTTCATTATACGACATCATTTATAAAACCGCACGCCTTCGACAGCGCGCGCCGAACAAACGCGCTGCTGCTTCATCTGTGTTCGCTCGACGTTCGGCTTCGCTCCTCATCTTCATCTTCATCTTCAGCGTCGTCTGATTCGACCGATCGCGGTCTCTCTCTCTCTCTCTCGACTGTCTGCTCGTATACATTCATGTCTCTATTAGTTGTTCGTATTTGTCTGCTGTTTAAGTATCGCATGATTCTCTCGTGCGCGCGTGCTTTCCCTCCGCAAACGCTTTAGCTGCATATCCTATAGGTCGATCACCACTCCACCCCCTTCCTCACTATATATATATATATATATCTATATATATATATATTATATATATCTATATATATATATATGTACGTATCCCTCATTGTTTGTTCTCTCCGACTTTTCCCCGTCGTAATAGTGACGACTCCTCCCGTTCCTTCTAGAACTACTGCTACTCCTCGTCGGCATCTATCTCTGTGGGCAATTGCCAAACAACAATTGCGAACGCGAAGCGATTCTGTTTGATCCTGTCACTTCTTCAATACCACCACCATCACCACCACCACCACCACCAACAACAAACAGCCAGACAGAAAGATAGACAGGCATTCATACAAACAACGACAAACAGGGATAATGCTGGCATCGGCATACAAGACATCGATTGGCAGCCACACATCTTACAGTCACTACTACTACTACTACTACAGGTGTTGTTACTGTAAGTACGGTGGTGACGCCAACAACAACAACAACAACAACCTAAACAGCCCCAACAACGACAACCCCCAACAACGTCAACTATCAACACCCCCTTCTGGCAGCATCCATCGGCTGCGACGACACCGAATAGTGTAACGCCTCCACACCCTGCCCCGCTACGCCTGAAGCTGCTCGCACCCACCAAAACTGCTACAACCGTGCAATTCGTAAGAGAAACCGGCTAGCTGCAGGTTCAGGTCTATGATTTACAACGGCTATCTCTCTCTCTGTCTGCGAGTTCACGTGGTCCCCTCCGGGATGAGATCTCGCTTTTGGCGACAAGTACCACCCACCCATCCGTGTTAAACTACGACGACAACGACAACGAGAAAGTTGAGCGTGAAATCAAACAAAAAAAGACATACAGAGATAGGCGGTAATGGGGGATACGGGGCGGATACGAACTAAGTGTAGCCGTAGTTATTACAAAATAGCAACACGAGCAAACACAGCAAACAAACAGCAAAATCAGCTTTTTGGAATGCCCGTTGTTTGTCCTGTCTCTGTTCAAGCCCACAACAAGTTCCCTCAGCCAACTTCCTACCACCCCCATGTGCCCATGGACCCCCTCGTTCTGGCCTTATGGACACAGCCGACAGAAGCAGCGACAATTTGGCCTCGATCAGCGTCGGTCGAGGACGAAGAACGCCTTCACCATCCATCGCACTTTGCTGCGGCTTGAGACGCGTTTTGCTGGCCCGATTTGCATTGATCTGATGATTCGCATTGGCGGTGATGGTAGTTATATATGTAGTAGTCAGCAAATTGTTACTGTTATTGTTGCTGTTGTTGTTGTTGTCGTTGTTGTTGTTATGGTAGGGACGATGATAGTAGTGTGTTACTTCAGGGATGGCGACAATGGGTTTGAATTGAACGGTTTAGTCTCTTTGGTGCACACATAACGTTATTGCACTGTTCTAAGTTTCACCGCTGCAGCTTTTGTCTGTTTTTCATGTCAAATCAGCAAATAGGGGTACTCGGGCAAATATATAGATGCCTTCCCTCTAATTTCTTACTAGCGCTAACACTGGATATAGGTAAATAAAATACTGAACGTGCGATGCATATAATATATGGCAGAAATTAAGAAGAAACAGGAGCAGAAAATAAGAAGAAAAAATCAGTCGAACAGAAGCCGACCGCACGCAGTTCAAACACGGCGGAGTAGAGAAAGTCAAGAGCGAGGGAGAGAGAGAGAGAGATAAAGCCTGTATATGTGTCTAGCACTCAGCCACTGGTGTGTCTATCACTAAAGAACGTTAAGTGTGAATGGTCACGCGCTTTCCAGCCATAGTAGAACATGCTTCCAGACACATACTATATAATCTCTTGCTTTCGATCTCAATATCTCAATAGCGTCTATGTTCTTTTTTTGCTATTCTGTCTCGCCCGCTGCCCGCTACTGGTGGTTTTCGTACTGAACGTACGGTGTGCATTTTTTGTTGTTTTGTTTCGTTTGTGTATTCATGATTTCGTCTGAATTGTCTGTGTTTACTACCACTACTACTACTACTACTGCTAGTCGGGCGAGCGAGCGACCGAGTTCATTTGACCTATAATCTTTTTCGGGCTGAACCTCAGCCTCAGCCAAGATTTAACGTCCACGGGACTGCTTTTCGCAATTTAATGCTTCGTAGACGCCCCCCCCCCATAAATACAAACCGGTGCAACAGTGGGGTTTCGAATCCGCTCTTCTCCGGTCGCGAGGCGCAGGCGGAGTGCACCACGCCACCGCGCTCCTCGACGAGCTCATTTGACCTAGCCATACTACCATTGCACCAGACGGTGTGGTGGCAAGCAGGGATAAGAAAGGAAGGCTGCTCTTTGCATTCGCCCGTCGTCTATAATACGTCTAATAGAATAGATATGCGCCGTACACCGTCACTTCTGGCCAATAGAGAAAAACCCGCCGGCCGGCCGGACAGTCAATCATTCACTCAGTCAGTCCGTCATCCAGCCAGCCAGCCATCTAAACGATACTGGAACAACTCTCCACTCAGTCAGCAGGACTCTTGTTGTAGTTCCAGCAGCGCCAAAATGACCGATTAATCAGACGATACGCGCGCGCAGCCGTGAGCGTGCGTGAGAACGCCCTTGCAGAAACCAAATAAAATAATAATAATAATAATAATAATAATAATAATAATAATAATAATAATAATAATAATAATAAAACCACAGTAACCGTTCGGATGACAATTGTTAAGCCGATGTGTTTGGTTAAACCGATTAAAGCGGTTAACCCGACGAAAATTGTGCAAGTCGTAGTAGCCGTAGTAACAACAGCAATCACAACAACACGTCGCAACAAGAACGACGACGACAACAACAACGACGACGACAACAACGACAACAACAACGACGAGGACAACAACAACAACAGCAGCAACAACAACAACAACAACAACAACCATGTACGATTGAGCACTAAGTGGCGGATAACGAACATGGCTGTACAGAGATGGATAGATGTATAAGAGACGGACAAGCGGACACTATCAAGCTGTCGATACATTTATCCACTTGTTTCGCCGCTTCCACTTTGTCTTTCTCTCGTGGAGTTTCCCTAGTCTTTCCCTAGCGCGCTCTCTCTCGCGCTATTGTTCTATCGCTTGATTCTGTCATCTATATAAGTCCCAGTTAGCTATTTATTATCTACTATTGCTGCTGCTGGTGCTGCTTCTACGATGATCTATCCATCTATCTTCACAGCGGCACAGTACCTTCCATCTTGCCGTATCTCGTCTATTACGCAAGCAAGCAAGCCAGCCAGCCATTGACTGGCCGCTAGTAGAGGCCGGCCACCAGCCACCCAGCCGATGAGCCTACCTGTACGCCGTCTCTCTCTCTCTCTCTGTCCGAATGATGTCGTCTGTCTTCCAGCCAGTTTGCCATCGCCAACCCGCCGGTCGCGAACGAACATCATCTCAATACGTGACGGATGACAAACCGCGTCATCCGTACTACTATAGGCAAGTGGGCGGCTATCGCGACAATGTAGTTAGTTGTAATGCGGTAGTCTACTGTGATCGTGGGTGGCAGCGACGGCCGCAACAAAGTGGACAAGACATGAATGACTATTAGTACAACAACAACAACAACAACTACTACTACTACTACTACTATTACTAGTAAGGTGGCCTGCTGATAATGATGCTAATATCCAGCACGACCACGGCAACGTTGGAATTGAAGTTGTTGTTGTTGTCGTTGAGACTGTTGTTGTTGTTGTGGTTGTTGCTGTCGTTGAGACTGTTGTTGATATTGTTGCTATAGTTATCATTGTTGGTTCTGTCGTTGTTGTTTTTGTTCTTGTTGTTGTCGATGATAATCGGCGACAACATCAACAACAAAAGTAGTAATCGTGCAAGCGCATGTAACGATATAAACGAAAAACAACAATGCCTGCCATTTGGTAGATAAGTGATGCGTGCGTGCGTGCGTGCGCGTTACTTGATAAGCGATCTTATCGTGTACGCCTGCCTACGCTGCCGACATAATCATAAGCTTCGCTTCGTTGTCAATTACAACAGTTCGTGCCGGTCGAGATAAACTGGACAACGAATAAACGGTTAAAAAAACACTAACCAGTATCGACTACTACTACTATATTGTCGATCAGCAAAGGTCGTTCAGCAGCGACCGGATAGAATAATGGTGGACCTTGCCGGGGACTCGAGGGGAATCGAATTCGAACATCGTCAGCGGCCAATACGGTGAAAAAAAAAATATATATACAGCGAGAGCTGTAGTTGACTCATTTAACTCCGATTGCTGATCAGCTCTAGAACAGAGCCACAGCCTCAGATCACAGCAACACCAGGTGCTGTTGTTATTATTGTTACTGATACTGTTCGATCTCAGTTGGCATATTGGCTTCTCCTTTTGCGATCATCTTGCGGTGGGGTCCATTTCGTTCTTCTATTCTCATTGTAGTTTCATTTGTTTCAGTTTGTTACTGTTGTTGCTATAGCTATGCCTGCTCCGACCATTGTCGTCGTTGCCTGCTGTTCGAATTTTGTTTTGTTGTTGCCTCCTCTCCACAACGTTGTCGCTGAACTCCTTCTCAGCGTACACCGACCTCTAGCAGCGGACCCCCGAACCCCACGACAACACGTATTTACGCCCGCACGCACGCAGGCTGGTGCGTTCTTTTTCCCACGTTCTGCACACTCTTTTTCTCGTTTCCCTCTTATATCTTTCTCGCTCGTTCGATCTACCTATGATTGCTTCTCTTGCCCGCCTTGGTTCCCCTCTCTCACAAACGTATACAACCACCTCCCCACACACCCCACGCCCACACAACCATGCAGCCGCATCAAAACATAAACAAAACACGCTGATACGAATATCCACAACGACGACGACGACGACAACGCCATCAGATGACGACCCCCGACCCCCCTCCACCGTCCAGCTTCCGTTCGAGCTGTTCCAATCAGCATGCATTCGATCGACCACCACTAGTTCATTTACGCCTTCTAAATTCATTAGTAGTCAGCTGTTTGTAGCTGGCCTAGTCGTCGGAATAGCATTGCCTTTGTTTGTGCCACCACTACCACCAGCTTGACGGAGTGAAACTTGCATCTGTTTGTCTGGCTTGACGACGAGATGGAGAATTCACCGCGCCAGATCAGATGGTGGCGCGCAGTGTTTTCGTCACCGTGGCGAGATGCGCGTGTTGCGCGCGCATGCCAAAGCCAAACCGGCGACGACCGACGAACGCAGCTCGCCCCGTTGCACTTAATAACAACAACAACATCAGCAGCAGCACCCCACAACAACCCCCACCACCACCACGGAACACGCGACGGCACCCATCAACCGCCCAATGTCAGCGGAACGAGGGACAGTGGCTGTAACTTAACTTAACCTCCGCTCTCCTCCCTCCCCGCCACTGTATCGAGATGGTCGAGTTCGGTGTTGACGTTATTATAATTTCCCTCTTTTCCTGCTTTTTTTTTGTTTTAAACTAAATGCCGCCCCTTTTTTTTGTGGTGGCAAACGTTGTCGCCGTCGTAACTTGTCCCGTAGCTCACGAGCGTCATAACGCTGCGCTTCTCACTGATCGATGCGAAACAATCGCATCCGCGCAGAACCACCACACAAAGTAGGGGAACCACGGGAAAAAGATGAAGACGAAGAACAACAACAATAACAAGACGAAGAAGCAGTAAACAACGATGCTACCAACAACAACACCGGCAAGATAACAACAACAGCAAAAACAACAACACCGGCGAGATGACAACAACAACAACACTGGCAACATAACAACCATAACAACAACAACACCGGCGAAATTACAACAACAACACCACCATCGCACAGCTGGTCGTCGGGTGGCCAACGCGCGCCCCGAGAGAGGCCCAAATCAACAAACAACAGACAAGATGGCGTCGCCCATAGCGACGACGGCTATTTCGAGCCAGCGAGCGGCGACGGAGCAGACGACACCGCCACCAATGCCGACCAAAACAAAACAAAACAGTGGCTGTGTTGTTATGGTGGTATATATGTTGGATGATGAGGATGATGATCCTCTGTGTTTTTGCTTACCTGTTTTTTCCTTGATTTCGCAAAGGACGCTGAACAAGGCTGGCTTCATCCGATGGCAGTTTAGCGTATGCTTCCTGAAATCACCAGAAGAAGAAGAAATCATCCGAGATGAGAATTGCAACTTAGGCTTAGCGGGTGAAATTGCACACAGAGACAACTAGTAATAGTAGTCGAAGTAGACGTAGCAGAAGAAGAAGCGACAGATGTACAGACATATGGACGGACGGACGGGCGGGCGGTTGGACGAACAGACCGACGTACAGCAGATGAACCAAAAGAAAGAAATAAGGGTTTGTTGTTTAACCACCGGCTGGTTGGTTGGTTTCGGCCGAGGGAAAGGAAAGCCCCTGAGCCCGTCGTTGTTGTTGTCGTCGTCGTCGTCGTCCGTTCGATGGGGAAACGACGTAAACAACACCGTCGTCGTCGGGGGGGGGGGGGGGGAGACGAGGGAGAGGGAGGGACGGCCGAACGACGGGGGTGCAGGAGGGGGGGGGGCACATTCCAAATGGAAAGGCGGGCACCGCACTTCACCGCTGATGTTCGATCAACAGATAATAATAGATAGATGAGAACAACACACTGTCGTCGCTTTACAACACTTCACACGTTGTCTTCTTGTTCAAGATTTGAGAACAATCAAACTAGAATCACGACGACGACGACGACGACAACATCCAGAAGCACTTCCACCGAACAGACCACAGCTTCCTTCCTCCCCTTGCTCCCCAGCAACCAAACCCCCAACTCCCCCCGACTCCTGGCCCTCCCATGCCGCCACAAGCAGCACGGAGCAGCAGCAGCCGCCGCCGTCACTGGGCAACGCAAAACACAACAACAATAACATTCGAATTGTCAGATATGGCCTCACGAAATTCGGGCGGCTCTCGAAAACGATTCTACTTGACAACTTGGTGGGTGGCAACCGTCTGTAAAACGTCTATCGGTTAGCCAGAGGCCATAGCCGCGCAATGGTGACCACTGCAGACCCTGTCGCTGCGTCGAACGTCGCTGGAAGCGGCGGCGGGAACGAATTCGAATGTAAACAAACCAGCCCAGCCAGCCAGCCAGCTTCGTTCGAACGTTGGCGTTCGAACGTTGGCTATTGCTATTGCTGCGGGTGGGTGTCATCATTGAAAGGGAATATGGATGTATTGGAAATATGGATGTATAAGTCAATCAATCGATTGACAAATCGATAGATAGATAGATAGTTAAACAGAGAGACAGAGAGATAAATAAAACAAACACGAGTTGTTGTCGTTGTTGTTATTATTATTATTATGATTTTTGGAGCTAATAAACAACTTGTAGACGCGTCCGTTGGAAACTTCGACTTGGATCGCGCGTCAGAGAAACTTCGACGTTCGAAATTGATCAAATTCGTTCGTTCGACGAACACTGGCTGGTCTGACAAGCAGTCAGTCAGACAAACAGACATCACTGCTATCATCTGTAGGGTCATCTGTAGGTGTCAGTAGTCGGCGTCCCGCCGCCGTTCGTTTTGCTGTGTTGTCCATCAGCAAACCCACACCCCACCACCACCACCACCCCCCAGATCAAAGAACCCCCTTCCGCTGTCAATGCCCGTCCGTCATGTCGATTTAACCGCCCGTCTGTCCGTCCGTATCCGTTCGATTCCTTCCGAATTCACATCGTACCTTGCCTGAGCCTCGTCGAGACTCTGGTCGGTGATGTTCATGATTTGTTGCAGTATTTCCTGAATGTCATGTTTGCGGTCTCCGTCGGCCGCCACAGCGGCGGCTGCGGCGGCAGCAGCAGCAGCGGCAGCAGCTGTGGGAGCGTCGAGTGGGGGCCCGTAAGCCCCTAGGTGGCCTGGATGCATGATGCGGCCGTCCGTTGAGACGCCTTCCATGAACAACAACAAAACACCACACTGACAAACGGACGGACGGACGAATGGATGGACGCACTCACTCACTCTATCTCTCTCTCTCGGTGATGGCCGGTGGTCACCGATGAAGATTCTTTATTCTTAATGTGATTATTATTATTTTTATGATGACGATTGGTATTTCAGACTACACACATCGACTCCACACACCGTCGCACCCCCAGCACGCACGCACAGCATACACACAGCGAAACACAGCGATGAAGACAGGCTGGCACAAAGACCACCACCTTCTTTCTTCGTTGATGCTGTTGTTGTTGTTGTTGATATCGTTGTTTCTGATGGTATTGTTGTTGTTGTTGTTGATATCGTTGTTTCTGATGGAACTGTTGTCGTTGTTGTTGTTGTTGATATCGTGTTGCTTCTGATGGTACTGTTGTTGCTGCTGCTGATGGTGTTTTGCAGTTGTTGTTGCTGTTATTGTTGTTGTTGCTGATGTTGTTGTTGTTGCTGCCACCACTCACTTCTGATGACAACGACGACAACTATTAATTATTTTTCTGTTTGTTTTGCTTCTTCCTCTAGAGTACAGTGCTTCGTCTACGATTGGTCATTCTTCGACAATACAACATCATCAATAGCATTAGCGGTCAATCGTTTACGACTGCTTTAACTGCTGTTGTCGTCGTCGTCGTCGATACAGTGATCACCGTGAGCTTCTTCACTACGTCCTCGACGGGTGGTAGTAGCAGCAACAGCAACTCCATCAACTCTACGATCCTCATCGTCATGATTTTGATGACTTCACTCTTTGTTTCCACTGTTGCACAACTAAACTCGCACTTTTCGACGTAAACTTTCGACGAAACAGAAGAAGAAGAAGAAGAATAACGCGGGTCGAACGGCAACGATGACAACAACCGAAGATGACAACAGCAACAACAACAATGGAGATGAAACTGATGAACAAGACAATTAACAACAACAGCAACAGCAACAACAACAAAATGATGATGACGATGATGAAGAAGTTGAAGATAGAGGTGGTGAAGAACAACAACTGTTGCTACGATGACGACGACTATTACTATTGCTACTAGAACAACATCATCAACACCACCAACAATAACAACAACAACAACAACAACTTCACTGACTGAAGACCAACTGGCGTTCGAACTCGATCACAACACGAAAACCATCACCACCACCACGACCACCATCACCACTGTATGATGTCTCCTTGCTGATTTTCTGCCTATGAACACAAAGGCTAAGATCCTCCCACGGATGTGGTTGTTGTTGTTGTAGCTGCTGCCGCTACCGCTGCAGAAACAAGCAAACTTTTCTTCTTCTCACTTTCTGTTGCTGTTGCTGCTGCTTCTAAAGATGATATTGTCGTTGTTGTTGCTTCTGTCAGCCACCGAACATCTATAGCACAACACCGCTTGTATATGTATAGGATATACATTTAGACGCTGGCATGTGAGATATATACATTTACATATGCACATACATATATCGATGTATATCAAAAAAAAATATATGTATGTATAAATATATAATGTATATGTATATCTATATAAATATATTTGTATATGTACACGAAAACTGAAGATCCTTTTTCTCTCTCTCTCTTGTTGTGCTGTTTGTCGCTGTAGTGAGAGCGCGCTTGCCGTGAGAATTGAGACACGGAGAGCGAGATGGATATATAGAGACTAAGAATAAGGCAAGCAAAATTGCACAACGTTGTCGGATGAAACACAGGAACAACACCGTTTTTTAGATGTTGTCGCGAATACAGCAACTTTGGTCGATCACACACACACAATTAATTGTCGGCGGGCGACTGGCTGTTGTTGCTGACTGTAGAAGTTGTGTTGTTGTTGTTTACTGTAGAAGCTGTGTTGTTGTCGTTGTTGTTGACTATAGAAGCCGGCTGACTTATCGACCGGCTGGTCCTGTTGCGAGTACGTCAGGCTCAAACTTCAGGACAACAACAGCAGCAGCGACGTCTTCGTCTTTGGCGTTGACATCGTGACACATCCATGGTGGTGGTGGCAGCAGCAGCATCAGCCGTAACGGAACCTGTCACGAGGCCGGCAATGATATGATCGATGATCAAGAGATGAATTATCGTGAAGCTGTTTGTTGTTGATACTGATGCTGCTGATGACAATAAACAACTTTTTCTTCTTCTTCTTCTTTTTTCTCTTCCCCTCTCTCTCTCTCTCTGTTCTCTCTCTAGAGAGAGAAAGAGAGTGCGAACAGAAACCACACCACCGACAGGGAAACGACCGAGCCAGGAACTCAGCCGCGTGCTGAGCGCCCACGACAGCACATCGTCGACAGCCTCGCAGACACTCGCCTCGCAGACACGCGCGACTCTACACCGTACAGGACCAGCTTCGTCGCCCGCCCGACTCTGACTGAGCGCACCGCCGAATACACAACAATCTGCCCTCGCCCTCAACACAGCACGCACAGACGGCGACCGTAGCGGCCGCGGCAGCGGCAGCAGCAGCCACAGCGGCCGCGGCGGCGCGACGGCACAGCGGCGGCGCGACGGCACAGCGGCGGCGCGACGGCACAGCGGCCGCCAGACGGCGACCAGGGCGCCGTCTGGCGGCCGAAGCCGGCGCGCGCGCAGCGCCGCCATCTTGGTGGCGTGACGTCACCGCGCCGAGCACCAATCATCTTTAACTAGGCGGAGTTAATGCGCGGCGTACCACACGCGACGTGTGGTGCGCTGTGTGGCACGCCGATGAGGTCGTCGCGCGGCGCGCGGCGAGCGCGCGCGCCGACGATTGCGCGCCGTGTGGTGCGCAATCGTACCACACGCAGGGTCGCTCTCCTCCCCCCCCCTTTATCTTTCTCTAGCCCCCTCCCCCCTGTATCTCTCTATCCCCCTACCCCCTTTATCTCTCTACCCCCTCCTCCCCCTCTCTCTAACTCTGTATATCGCACTCCACTCGCCGGTCTGGGTCCTGCTGCTTGCTCTCTGCACTCTGCAGTTTCTGCACTCACCGGAGAGCCCTCCACACACAGAGAGCGAAGTGAGCACGCTCTGCGGGGGGGTTGGGTTCGGGTCACTGTTCGGTAGGTTCTGGTAGTCGAAAGGTCGGGCTTCATGTCGTCAGGCCGTCGATCTAGCGCTCTGACGGGTCCGTGTCCGTTGGCCGACGGGCGCTCCAGAAGTAGACGACAAGGATCGAAGACGTACGACTACTACTCTCTGATGATTGGCAATCATCAGAAGCCCCCTCATCGGTACATGGTCGAGAAGGGGACAGACATCGCGAATAGAATAGACTTCCGTGTCCTCCTGGAAAGATCGACGGACCGTCGTGTCTGGCTGGTAGGCAGGCAGACAGACAGACAGACGTGTGGTGTATGGAGGGGGTGGATGGGTCTGGTAGGTGAGCGTGCATTGATGCACTGCAGCGGAACAGTAACTGTTGACGAAAATATACAGGTTACGGGCAGGTCTGCCATCATCACAGACAGTTCGTAAGGGGAGAAGAGGTAATGCGGACCCAATGCTCACGTCAGCCAGCGAGAGATCAATAAGTCACGCCTGCACTCACTCACTCGATCATCCATTAAAGTTCGAGCGTGGACCGGAAAGAAGCCAGAGTCACCTGTGTGGTGAATCAGCAGTCAAAGTCTTTTAAATGTATAATGCAAATCGTCGTGGGTGTAGGCAGTACCAGTAGGCAGAGATGGCAGTGCTGAGCTTGCCTGAGGATTACGAAAAACAAATGAATGAATGAATGAATGAATGACTAAAGCAAGAAAAACTTCGTTATAGCCCCTGGGCAACCTTCGCAGTACAGAGGCTGTATGCTTTCGAGTGTATTCGCAAGTACTCATGAATAAAGCTATGTGTTTCATTCATCCAAAGGAAGCAACACGACTGCAGGTTTTTACGATGATCGCCATGAACACAACATCAACCACAACAATCAATGCTAGCGAGTAAATGTATACCGAGTAACGTGTTGTTGTTGTATGCATCCCGTTGTGTAATGAACGAAACCCCTCACGAGTAAGCGGGCACCATCTCCGCAGTCGCTGCTATCACGCAGTACACTTGTATGCCGTGAACTCGATCAAATGGCTTCAACTAGCAGAGAGTCATTAATGATGCGCTAACTATCTCGGTGTGAGTAATCGTAGCGAAAAAAAAAGAACAAAATAATTTGCCCAAAAACAATCGATTGATCGGTCGACCGAATTCAGCCCAATACGAATTCCCCTAGATATTCCAATAAATTCAGCTGCAACACCTGACTGATGTCTGCATGAATGATTCGTCGAGGAAAGACTGATACTAGACTGATAAAAACGACGCCCATCAGAATCCAGAATTCAGAGCATCCAAAGCAAA
The DNA here is from genome assembly GCA_003439945.1 of Dermanyssus gallinae. NCBI lineage: Eukaryota > Metazoa > Arthropoda > Arachnida > Mesostigmata > Dermanyssidae > Dermanyssus > Dermanyssus gallinae. The sequence goes on along the minus strand of QVRM01007006.1, from coordinate 360,797 downwards.
GATCTCGTCGTTTTCTAGTACGTGTAAGCTGGCCGTGTTCCCTGCCTTCAGCGGTCGCTTAACCGTTCACCGACGCATCACCCTGGGCTCGAGCAGACTCCACAATGCAGGTAACTGTTTTTATAGCGCTCACAAGCATGACAAACTTAGCCAGATCCACAAAAAACACCGACACAGTTGACGGACCCATCAGACACAAAAAAATCTGGACGTATCTGGCCAAGGAGTAATCAGACCGGCAGATTGACAAAAGGCGTTCTAGAATCGGATCACTGTGATAGCACTTTGGTCAACATATGATATATATGTATATGTATCATAAATTTAGTCCGCTAGTGATATATTATGCCACCAGAAGACTAAATGAATGCATATATATATATATATAAAATATATGTGATGATTATAATTTACATACTGTGCCACTCGATGCAATATATTATGCCACAGAAGCTGAAATGAATGCTATATAAAAAATGTGATATTTATTAATATTTAAATACTTGAACTAGTGCAATATATTATCCACAGAAGCTGAAATGAATGATATATATATATATATATATATATATATATATATATATATACTATATATATATATATGTTTTTCTTAAATTGCTAAATCTCGTGATTGAAATGCATAGTCGTGTAAACGCATTTGTTTAGCTAATATAGTTAAATGATACTGATATGAAACGGTAGGCGTTTTAAATATCTGACAGTGTGTCGCTAGGCGGCACTTCAATAGTCAGGGTATGGTTAACTTTAGAGCTAACTAACGATCGAAACCCTTTAGTGGAGGTTGGTTTTGAGTCAATCAGAACACAACTAGATCTCCTGTCCAGGTTTAGGAACACTGACGTCGGAAACGCGGGTGAGAAAATGCTACTGTTTTCGTCGCAACTGATGACAAACACAGTATCATTTTTTTTATTATGTCTTTTACCGTCACGGTTCTTATGTATACCCATGCATGCCATCAAGGTACATCTAAAACTCTCGTTGTGCTATGTATCATTATGCCTATGGCGACGTCATAGGTGTCTTCGTATCGTGGAACTCAGTTGACTGAGGTAACGCAAGAGGAAATCCACGCACGCAAAACCTATGCACATCAACACATCAGTTCCCTAGATTAGTCTGTATATATATGGTGTGTACTCTGAAACGCGAGATTTAAGGTTATATATATATATATATTCCATGAAGGAGTCTACTGTGTAAATCTGGATTGATAATTCTTGGATAACGATTTATTAAGCCCATTTATATATCCATAAAATCATGTTTCAACAGGTTAACTAATGAGGCGACTCTAGACGACTAGCTGCGTAGAATGGCGAGTTTTTAACGAATTTATTGTACCATTCTGTGGCACAACATCTGCATTCGGCAGCGGTTCGTTCTGAACTGAGCACCTTGACTGTGGCGTTTTCGTCTAGCAGAGCAATACACGAGACTGCTGGCGCCATCTGGCCAGCACTAAACGAACTACGCAACATTAAAAGCTCTTCCTCTATGCCTCCTCGCCTGCATAGAATCACACCACCGGCCAACTATAACGAACAGCACTGCTTAATTCGCGACATCACTAGCGTATACCATGGCACCTAATATGCTTGTTCGACACACATAGCTAAATGCACACTCATATATATATATATATATATATATATATATATATATATATATATATATATATGTATATATATTATACAAATAAAGGGTGAGCTAATGTATATATATTTATATTAAAAACAACCTCCTTAAAAATGTTTTTAATTATAATGTGTATATATATATATATATATATATATATATATGATAAATGGTCAGTCACGGCGCTACCCAGACTGGTTATACTGTTTCGCAGGCGGAAAGAAATAAGTGTCGGAAGTGTGCATCTATCGGAGACTCTATGGATTTTCGACCTTTGCTTTTGAGACCTTAGGGGGCCCAGGTAAAATTACTAAGGGAGTTATAACGAAGATATGCAGTGTGTCTTAGATTGGCCACGGAGGACCTACGCGCTGGTGAATTTTGCCGGAAAAGGCTCTCATTGGATATACAACGTGGTAACGCCACGGCGGTGCTTGGCACCTTGTCCAGGTGGTCGACACCAGACCTGGACCTAGTGCTGATGTAGTTTGTCATTACGTTCACTGGGAGACAATTGTTTACACCCCGTTATGAGTTGAATATATATATATATATATATAGAGAGAGAGAATTAAGAATAGTATCGCTCAAGTCACTGCAGTTATGCGTATACTAGCATATACACATATGCCTGTTCAATTCGGTAAAAACTAAATCGGGTAAATATGAATTTGCCGTTTACGAGTAACGTAGTAAGACATCCAGCGAACCGATTTGAGCGTCCGGCGTAGTTGTGCGCTTTCGCGGGCGCCCGCAGTGATGAAGGAGAAACGCAGGCAGTTGCGTGTCCCGTCCAATAGACACGGGAATGCGTGTGAAGACACCATGGCGTTCCCATTGCAAGATCTCTGACGATTGAGAAGCATCAAAGTGTTATCAGATTTAGGACTGCGTAAGATGTCACACCCGACGACAAATCCTTGAGAAAGTGGAGTGCCCGTTGTTTTCGTGAAGGCCGGGAGTTTTTGTTGGTACCATCGCTTCGAGCCCGAGACAAAGCTGGACAGCAAACAGCGGAAGCATGCATCGTCACCTTCTAAAAAAATGCAAGCTGTGCCTCACCTGTCGGCAAAGTAATGTTCACTGTCTTTTTTAACGTTCGTGGTCCCGTGATACGAATAGAATTCCTCAAGCACGGAAACAACCATTAACAGTAACATGTTCTGTGAATTACACTCCATCAGAAGCAAACGGCCAGGGCTGCTCACGGAATGAGTAATTCTGCTCATTCGACGAGAACGCGCGTTCACACGTCTCCAAGGTCACACAAAGTGTACTCTGACCAAACCCAGTGTAGGGAGCAGCTTGAGCATCCGCCCACAGCCCGGACATGTCGCCCTGCGACTTCCCACAATGTCGTTTCGCACTCTTTCATTTGCATATTCTTCAGAAACGAGTATATTTCAATTCAATTACTTTATCGTGTCATTATAATTAGTTATGTCCTATAAGCTGATATTTGGTGAGTATACACATATGTACATTTAGATTTCTACTTATAAAATACATATGTTCAAATGCCGACATCGTCAGGATGATAAAACGAGTATATTTACCACCCTTATATAAAACGCTCATCTAAAGCCTTTGCTCGGTAAGAACATTATATCATTCGTTTTTTTATTTATTTCTCGGTGCATGCGCCAGTGTGGTCAAAGTGTCTTTGCGAATTCAACACTCCAAGTGCTTTTGACTTAAATCTGAAATCGATTTGCGGCAGGTTACTGGCAAGCGTTCTACCAATTAAACACGACGCATGTACGGTTTCACAGCTCGGGCGCTGTTTGAGATGATTTGCTTCAATCTAGCAAGCTGCTAAAAGTACTTTTTACGTTCCGGTAATGATTCTGCTTCTTCTTCTGCAGAATCTCAAAGGGCAGCACGCAACTCTAACCGCACCAATAACACTGGATCTTTGCTGAGCTTGGTGAAGGCCTACGCATCCGAAGTTCCTTTATTGCATCAAGATTACCCCTGCCTTTCTCGAATAGCATGCAGAGAGCAGCTCACAACAATATGAGAATCTATGTTATATGTTTATTCAGTTTGACGATGATGATGATGAAATTACTACCACAAAATCTATGGCACTATTCCTCGTCGTCGAGGCAGTCGCATTCAGTTATTTGTGTTGATGAAAAAACGCAATTATGCGTAAGAGGGTCTTCATTGTTTTTACTTATAGAAAACCATGTCGAATCAAGATACGTTCGCTGGAATAGATTCGCTAAAGTCTTATCGAGAACGTAAAATTAATGTAGCGGGCTTATGTATATATTTATATATATACAGGTAGTTCAATAAGTTCTTAGAATGAAAACCGAGAATTTTCCAAATCATGTTTTAAAATTTTTCTTATTCGATATACTCCCCGAGAAGCTCAATACACTTTTCCCACCGAGATTTCAGAGCTTTCATACCTCTTGAGTAGAATTCCGCGTCGTTAGACTGAAAATAGGCATTGACAGCAGCCTTAACCTCTTCATTGCTGGAAAAACGCTTTCCACCGAGACTATTCATCAAATGTCCGAAGAGGAAATAATCAGAGGGGGCCAGGTCTGGAGAATAGGAGGGTTGTTCAATAAGTTCGAACCTCAGTTGGGCCAGTTTTGCCGATGCTTGCCGGGACTTGTGTGCAGGAGCATTGCCCTGGTGAAACGGGACAACCTTCTTCTGCAAAGCGGGCCGTTTCACGATGAGTTCTTGCTAACGGCAGTCCAACAGTCTTGCATAATATTCTCCTGTGATCGTTTTACAGCTCTCAAGGTAGTCGACCAGCATTATTCTACGTTGGTCTTAAAAAACTGTAGCCACCACCTTTCCGGTCAATGCCGTTGTCCGCACCCTCTTCGGAGGTCCTTCATCAGGTGCACACCATTGGCAAGATGCTTCTTGGGTCTCGGGAGTGTAGTGATGAACCCGGCTTTCATCGACGGTCATGAATCTGCACCAAAAATCCGACAGATTGTTCGACATCTTGGCCAAATTTCGCTGTAAAGCCAAAACAGGCGCGTCTTTTTGGCCTTGGTTGAGCAAATGCGGCAGCCATTTTGCTCTAAGCTCTTTCATCTTCAAGTTTTCGTGTAGGATAAAATGCACACTGCCTAAACTAATCCCTGATGCCTCCGCTATTTCCTTAATGTTCATTCGCTTATCTGTGCCAAGAATTTTTCGCACTTCCTCTACGTTTTCCTCATCAGTTCCCGTTTTTTGGCCTCCTGGACGTAGTTCATCCTCGGTGCTCCTGCGACCTCTTTTTAACACATTAATCCAGTTGGAAACAGTGGCAAAACATGGCGCAGAGTTACTGTACGTCTCGACTAACTCAATTTTTACTTGGGTCGCATTCCAACCTTTGAAATAAAAATGCTTGATAACCACTCGAAACTATTTTTTCTCCATTTTTAAAAATCACGCCGATACGTTGCACGGGAAAAGCTATCAAACGAAATCGCAACGGCCAATCACCATAATATATTGAGTGCTAGCAGTCGAAAAGTTGCAGTTCCTATTGGCGGTGAAAGCGTGCCAAAATTCGAATTCTAAAAAGCTCATTCTAATAACTTATTGAACTACCTGTATATATATATATATATATATATATATATATATATATATATATATATATATATAGCGAGGGTATCAGAGAAAATGGTGAAATTGAAGGTAAACAAGTTCTATACAGACAAATTTAAATTGGCGGTGGGTTCCAGATTAAGTTTGGCAACTATGAATGGAAAGGAAAAGCGGGAAAAGGCCGGGTAGAATGGGTATACGATAATTCAAGAGCGAGTGGGCTATTGGCAGACGCCAGGGCAGGGATGTTGGATACAAGCATCCATAGAGCTAAATATAAGGAGAGGCAAAGTACAGAATGTCGAGCATGTGGGCTAGAGAATGAGTCAATCGAGCATATTATTTAAGAATGTATGGCCTTAGGGGGGAGCAGAGATATAGAGCTGTCGGAGGTTCTAGCTCAAGGACCAAATGTTAAAAATGACCTGGTCGATATTACAAAAAGGAGGCTGTCACAATGGAAAGCAAATACGTAGTAGGTATTGAAGTATACATGGATTATATGGATGCGTAGGTAATATATATGCTACCGCTCTAAGCGACCCTGATATAAAAGAGTGACATGTGTATTTAGGTATACATGCCAAGCGGACAATAAATCAATTAATATAAATATATATATATATATATATATATATATATATATATATAGATTTCTTTTCGATGGGGGTCAGAAACAAATATGTTTAATGCGCATTCGTGATCTGGGTAATGTGGTACTTATAAACCCGATTTACATGAGGGGAACATCTGTGGTAAATGTCCAGTGTATATGCAGAACCGCTAGCCAAGCTGTATTCTAGAGTTTGCTGGCAACGCTGCCTTTTCCGCCATATTTACCCCCGTAACGACTTCCACAAAATCAGACACCGCGACCCAATCCCCTTCAAGCTGAGCATTTTTACAAGTTTGTCTCTGGTAGTTGTGCTCCACGCGTCTTTAGGATCGGGCCCTGATCGAAATCCTATGAAACCTCTTTTTTTTTATCTTTCACGTGTACGACATTAAACTTTTGCGGTTCTTCTTTACGTTAACCTCAATCCCCCCCCCCCTCCCCCCTTCGAGGTTCGGTACTGTTTGCCAATTCGAGAGAAATAGAGGGTACTAGAAGGTCGATCATGCTTGTGTCCTAGACCAAGATGTGTCCGTTTTCGAAGCCTAGTAGGGAGCTCCGGCCGGCGCTACTTACAAAAAACACAGCTTGTGATGACCTCGGCAATCATGTCCTTAAAGGTGGCCAAGGAAACTGCCAGGTGAGGTCGTTTCAACGGTGGCCCCCGATCCAGCCGAGAGGGTGCGTCTATAGATGAATGGGCAAGCTGGCTGGCGCGCCTGAGCTGTACCAAGGCAGACAGAATGCGTCGAATTGGAGCAGCATGCAGGACTTAGTGCAAAACCCGCTCCTATAGATTTGAAGCTATACCTACGCAATTACTACTGATCTTTTTTTGGGGGGGGGGGGGCTACTAGGTTTGCGAGTCCCAAACTAGTCATCATGGGTGGGATGGCGCATGTCTAACAGAATTCCTGTACTCCCCCAAAGTAATGCTAAGTGGTTTAAGCAGGATAAAAAAGGGCCGTTGGCTGAAATCGTAATGTAGAGTCCTGACGGGTGCGCTTGGTAATCCAAGCAACCATGCGCCGTCACCCTTCTACAAAACTGTTATAAATATTGCAGGCACTATAGCAATCATATACCACTGAGAGTCATAACGGTCGGGCGCGTCTGGAGTTCTCAAAAGAACAACATTTTGTGTTCATAAGAAAGTTAATAATGGACAAAAACAAACAAAGATTAATGATTGCGCGGCCTAATTTATGGGCTTTTTGCTTCAACTCAAAAACACTGTTAACGGACAAAGATAAAGAAAATAGAACAACCTATGGTGCGAAAGAGCGGCGAGGAATCAATTTTGGTCATTGCTTTTACTCAACCCAATCGCGTGATTACTGGACCCAAGTAATCAGGCCGGTAATTGGTGGTCAACTTCACGACCAAAAAGCGTTTTCCTAGGCCGCATCATTAACGAACCCAGCTGACCTTATCCTAGATGAAAATAACGGCGACACTAGTTCTCTCGCATAGCTAAATTCCTGCAAAATACATTATATGAATTTGGGTATGATAGCAGGCTTCTGGATGTATCCCATGCAGTGGAATGATCCGTCCACCCCTTTGCCCCGACTGGTTGAGCTGGACTCAAAAGGTCTTAAGGAATGAACCATAAGGGAATCGTTTTACCGTCGAGCAATCTAAGCATTCCACTACTTGTTAGGAACTAGATCCAACCACATTTTTCGCACACGGAGCCCACTAACGTTGCTGGACATTTAAGAAGCGCATTTGCACTCCAGATTCTGTGACTCACTAGTCTTGAGTTCCCTTTAATCTTCACTGCCTTTTAGGATCATACCTGATTTATTGGGATCATATCTGAAACTATTAGATACGAAGGGATACAACGTCCATTGACAATCACTTTGCTGTGGTAACCGCCATAGGTGGGCAGCTGACCTAAAGATAGATTCGAGTGAACCGTCCCGGGAGATGCAGCATGCATAGAACTGCAGAAGCTTTAGATCTCTAGAAGCACACCAATGGGTGACTAAACTTCTTTTTCTGTCCGTTAAGAACGTCGGTTTATCCTGGATTGGTCCGACTTCCTCATGTTAGGTAGTCTTTCGATATTCCCCCACTACCTGCTTATATACATATATATATATACACAAGGAATGGGGGAATATCGAAAGGCTACCTAATATATATATTAGGTAGCCTAATATATATATTAGGTAGCCTGATATAAAAGGGTGACATGTGTATTTAGGTATACATGCCAAGCAAACAATATATATATATATATATATATATTACGTATGATTACGTGCTCTACTAGAAGATTCCAAAAAATCCTATACAATAACATACGTACATGTGGCGGCGTAGCTTAAAGGGCTAGTGCGCTAGACATGGTTGCCACCTAATAATAAAAACGTATTTTAAAAAGTTGTTTTGAATTCTATACCATCCTCTGTCCCCTACGAGCATTGTATTGGAATCAACGTGTGGCGTGTCTTCAATACGTCGAGGGCTGGACAGGTTAAGACATCTTATCGGTTTTCCCAGCAGTCTATGTGGCAGCATGGCTGTTGACTCGCAGCGGAATATAGCTTATCATATTTTCTAAATGAGCATCGCTCAAAGAAAACTCGATCAAGAACAGGCATCGACATCCTTGCTCATGCTGCCGCGTCAAGCGCTCTTTAATATAGAAGAGCGAATATACATTTAGATATACACGTTAGGCGATTAATAAATTAATTCATCATCTATATACATAAACATCACATATCACATAACTACATACATTTTTTATACGACTGCAGGGAAGCACATATGGCCGCTAGAACATCGCGTCTCTACTCATTGAGCTGACAGTATTACAAGCAAAATACCCCGACACTACAGGCTATATATACATAGGTGGCTTTCGGAGTCGTCTGTGGCGAAATACGCTAGATGAGATAGCCTCGACGAAGTTTAAGATATAGCCTGTGGGGTAGACGGTGCGGCCGCGCTCGCTGTCGTGCAAGCTAAACCCCCCGTATATCGTGATACACGAAGTCGCAGGGAGATCATGATAGTAGTCGCTCCTTGGAAGCTCAGGCGTTTCTAACGGCGCCTGCGCCAGGGTAAGTATGCGCGCGCTTAAGGCGTTGTTTAAGCATGATTTGCGTGTTGATCATAAATACCCTATTGCTAGTTGCTAACGTATGGCAACATTCTACATATTACATATATGTATATGCATCAATATTAGCGTAAAAGACGCACACACAAATAGGATCTTGCTTTTCTAGCTCTTTTTGTCCGCCTCACCCGAGCAGCTCTGGCCCGATGGGGCGCGTCGAGACCATCGTGATGGCCTAGCTGCACCCTCCCCCCTTTGCTTAGAGACCTGGATGTAGTCAGTGTCCTCACCTCTGATCTGGCCTTGCCAGGTGACAATCGCCATACACCAGACACTGAGTTTATGTCTATCACCTAGCCTGTTTGAATAGGTTCTTCCACGAGGAGCATATAGAGTGCATCTGACTGTGTGTGATTCGCAAAACGTATGCAAAGTGTCATGCGTCTGCCCGCCTCGCAAAGAGGCCTTCTAGGAGAAAGATGAGAAAGAATAGCTTTTACGCTAGCATGTATGCGATGGATCTTTGAGGACAGTCAAAACGGAAGAACTGTAGAGAAAAGTAGGTTCTGAGTATGCTTTGGAAAATGAAATGACATTTGCTCATTTCATTTTCCAGAGCAGATACTCAGAACCTACTTTTCTCTCTACAGTTCCGTTTTAAACGATCGAACTACGATGCTATATGGGGCACACGAGCTGCAATTATGATTGTCTGCACAAATGGTAGGGACGCCAGATCGGCAAATGCTGAGCTTAAATCACCTACAAAGGCAAATATTAAAAATAAATTCAGGCGGAAGCATATTTGAGATCGCTGTCTGTACACAGCATATGTGTACGATGTGTTTAATGCAGTTCAAAGTATTTTTCATGGACTGTACCAAGGTCATTTTCGATTGGACGAGCAAACGCAAAGCATGTATTATGATTGTCGACCAAATTAGCCGAACCAAAACTTGATGCTTTTCCGGCGCATCATCCTCACTAACCCGTAACCTCAACGGGATTTGGCCACCAGTCGGTACGTGCACATGTCCGTGATATGCGTCCGAAGATCTGATTCCAATACAGGCTCAATGACTACGACCTTCTCGATGATTATCTACATATTCTCATATTTTCGACAGTCGTTTTACTTATTCCACAATTGTGATGTATACACGTGACGATATCACGTTCTTAAGTGCGATAAACGCTTACTCCTTAGCACGATAAGGCCCACAACTCTAATAAAAATGCAATTGCCTGGTTCTGGTTGATGTTCGTGAAAACTTTGCCGAGAACGTTCCTGTTGGATTCAGTGTAGGCATCACGTTCATTACAACGTTGCACAACGGTCGATGTTCTCAGAGTAGGTGGGCAAACCCAACCGTATCTGTAACCATCCATCCAGCATCATTACTGCTTTTACGACCGGCGTCTAAGCCGTTACGTCTCGCAAGATTACATTGGCTAACTAGCTTGTTTTATTCTGATATGTTGCGTTCACTGCTTACAGCATTATGTTGTTCCAGTTGGCTGCTCGAAGTCTATTGGTGGCTGGCGAAGTCTCTAGGCTATTGGTGACATGTCAGCCGCCGGGGCTGATTCATTGCAGTTCAGTTAGCTCGTTTGAATCTCTCGCGTGAATTTTGAAAATCTCATCACTGCTTTGACCGTACTGCTGGGCGGTTTAAATTCGCCCGCGCTTCGACAACCTGCCACCCATCCAAGATGGCGACGCCCTGTTCAGCTCATCAGCTGTTTTTGTTCCGATATGCGACCGACCGTCGGTGTCAACCAGGTAGACTGTAACAATAAATAAATCGAAGTTCTTTCTTCTCAGTGACACCGCCGCCGGGTGACCGTGCCTACCGATGAATATAGACCGTTTTTTCGTTGTACGTATTACATTATCAACGTCGTCTCGCGTCATCGCGTCGAATTCGGGCGTAGCAGCTCCCCGACAGCTCTCCCAGCCAGCCTGCCTGTTACGCTTTCTAAACTGTGTGTATCGTAACCGTGCGCCGGTCGGTGTGTTTAAGTGCTTAAGTGAGTTATTATTATTACTATAATTATTATTATTACTATAATTATTATTATTACTATAATTATCACCATCATCATCATGTGTATCAGCTGTAATCTTCGATATGGACCGTGGCGGTGGTGGTGGTAGGGGTGCAAACTTCACTAACACTGCAGAGGAGGATACGACGGAAGTTGTCGGGCAGCGCCATAGTAGTAAAGTGAGTATGAGATTTGTTCGAAACAATTTATTATCTAATAAATTATTAACGAGGCGAACATCTGTCATGGTGGTGGCTTGAGACCCGACCTGCTCCAGCTGAGCGTGGAGGAGATATCAAACCAGCGTCGCCAGTGGTCATCTGTTGGTTTTGTTGTGATCTGGACGTCATCTTTACATGACGTTCTCCGCTCGCCTGCCTGGGGAGGCGACACTCGACTGGGTTGTCGGTGTTGTTTTGACTCGCGCAAGTTTCTTGCTGTATGATTTGGTGTTGGAGTTTGTGCGGCGCCGTGTATGTTTTTTTTATTTATTTATTTATTTATTTATTTTAAGATTTTTTCCGTAAGGCAATTGCTCGTGTACGGTTTATTCATGTCATGGCTAACGTTTAATCCACTCCGGCATTTACCTTGTCTAAATTGGAAACCATGCAAACCAATTTAACAGTGGCCGGTCTGGGTCTTGAACCCAGTCCTCCCGAATGCAAGGCACAGGCTTTGCCACTAAGCCATCTTGCTCGGTTAGTATGTGTGTGCGGCATATATAAAATACACTCTTTACTGCGTACTATTACCATCGAATCCACTTAGCATGGGCGACTGAGTCAGTGAAAATGTGCGCGAACGAAAGCAATGGAAGTTGCTTTGTTGCTGTTCGCAGGCAGCCGCATCGTGTGCACGTAGATTCCATCCAGTGCTTTTTATCTCATACATTTAGATGTGTATATAAATATCATATCAAGCAAAAGCGTCTGGCACCGCAACAGTGAAGATGACTTTGTAATTGTACCTCTATATTCGGCGAATTCATACGTAAATTAAATCGTAGGATGGCTAAACATAACCACACTTTAGAATATCGTTGTTGTTTTATTAGGTATTTGTAGGCGCTAACTGAAGACGGCATCCGTAAAGAGCCAATATGGTTGAAATGTCTATCAATTTCAAGGTATGGCTGCAGCCTTAAATTTATAAATTAGTAAACGTTTATTCAAGTTTAGTCTTTAAGTTCAATTGTGGTTTATTAAGCGGAACTGCATTTTGCAATGCTTAAGTTATATATATATATATATATATATATATATATATATATATATATATATATATATATATATGTTGTGTTATTAGCACCTATCGAGCTCAAAAAACTGGCATTCGTCTTATGCTCCACATGCCGACACACGAAGATTAGTCTTGGGCTAATCTTTAATCATATCAGTTTTTCAATAGTTCAAATATCGAGGTATCATCCGGGGTACACGACCATCTCTCTTGGTGTCCTCGAATCGTTTACATAATCATCTGTAAAGCAGGGATTTGTGCTCACACCAGACCAAATCGCCTCGTGAAAAGGCGATTTGGTCTGGTGTCAACCAATTTTGTCAACCAGTTTTTTTCAAAAGCCAAAGCGGCAAATCGCCACCTTCAACATAGCAAGTGGCTCTCGGTCCTCGGTTCAAATCGATCAAATCGTGATTTCCATACCCATATCTGCCACGATCTCTGTTGGTCTCCGTTGACAATTAACGCTCGTGGTAGATACAGATTGAATATGAGACCTAAAAACATGTATTGAAATTGAGAATTAACATGTACTGTCTTCTTCACTCTGTCGGTTGGCGCTAGTCCACTTCTTGATCTTGATGTTTCGTGTGGTGTAACTGACTCAACCACGACTCTCGACCGCTCCGCTCTTTACCGAGCTTGGATACCCTCGCTTATCGCCGTATTTTTGCCGGCCTATCCAGCAGCCCTATTAGGCGGTACTACCTTGTGTCTACCGTTTCGTTTGCTGTTCCCGTCGGGGTAATATTTGCTCCGGGCAGTCGCCAACCCCCGGTTCACAGTGAACCACGCGAACATTACGTCCAATGCATTCGAAGATTGGTGCCTTTTTTTCGCTGGTCGTTTTCTTCCCTCGCTTGGCTGCCACCGTGGTGTTATATAGCTCGGCGCTCGGATCTGACCTTCCACTCTGAAGCAGCTTCTTAGCAGGTCACACTATTGGCCCTTATTCTGCTTATCTTCAACCGTTTGCAAGTATACGCCTAAAGTCTCGATCCTATCTTTCTACGAGGGCGGCGGCTTCAGGGACGCCCCCTGAAGCTTTCAAAAACATGCTAATGTACGACTTTGTACAA